>MJUT01035495.1:852752-891311 GCA_002080005.1 Gigantidas platifrons
CGGTAGTTGTCTAAAATGATATCATCATTGACTACAACAATACTATTTAATGGTTATAAATAAATCACGTGTAAATCATGTGATTTTGGTACAAAGATCACATGATAGTTTGTAGTGTAAATGAGTCAAAACTTTTTAGGTTCTTCACAATATACCTATATGGTTTATAATTTATGAAATACTGTAAAGGAAATAATAATAAAATAATGACTTATTAAATTCCATGACTGATGTAGAAATCTTCAGAAATCCAGAAACCTTAAAAAATACATTTCTATTTATTAGGATAAATGTGGTGTTGTTTTTTTATTTCCAATTATTCAAAATCATCATTTATAAGAATGCATCATCAAATGAAAAGTTTTCATTGATGTTTTTTTTTTTTAAATTTATTTAAAAGATGTTTCAATATTCAATTTGTAATCTCAATATAACAAGTACATTATACTGTAATCTCAATATAACAAGTACAATATACTGTCAACACAATGTACAAATCATCCACAAAAAATAATCCCAATATTCACTGGCAGTAAACTGATCGTGGTAACTGCAGTTATGACGATCACAACATGGCAGAGGTAGAAATAGGTAAGATAATTTTTCTAAAGAAAATTGCCGTCGGAAATTTAAGGAAGATAATCGTAACTCCATAAATTATTTTTTGTATGACAATCGTAACTGGATTTTGGAGTTACGATTACCTTCCTTAAATTTCCGATGGCTATTTTCTTGGTATTGAGACCATATATGGTATCAAGAACACACACATACAACAACATCATGCAGATCAACCTTGCAGCTGAGTAATTCTTGACAACAACACGTTAGAATGGAGAAATTAGCAGAAAACGATCTTACCTATTTCTACCTCCGCCATGTTATGATCGCCGTAACTGCAGTTACCACGATCAGCTTAGCGCCAGTGAATATCATTAACTGTAAGAAACATAACTTGCCAAAAGAAACAGAAATTGATAGAAAAAAATAAACAAAGTTCCCCTACATGTAAAATGAAACAACATGGCTACCTGCGCCACAATAAGTAGATTTATCTAGCACTATTATTTTTTCTGCAGACATCTACACACGACACACATTTGATTTTTATACTCCATGCAACAAATGACACATTTTCAACAGATGATGTAATGATATAAGTATATTGCATTTGTTTCTATGACGATAGCACAATTGTAAGACACACCACCACAAAATGGCATGAAATGTTTTCTTCATGAATTGTAATGGATTGCATAACATGAGGACTTTTTTTGTAGTGAATTATAGATGCTAAAGAGATCAGTTTTATTCATTCTTCAAAATCCTCAATTCCATAAATGTATTCATGAAAATGCTGATTACAGACCAGAAATAAATCTTCTGTCTTTGGAATCACCAATATAAGTTTATTGGCATTTGTTTGTTTTGTTTTTTTAATATAAAATCTTTGTATTTATTAGTGTATCATATCACACCACTCTTGGATATCATGTATTGGTACATTATTGTAATTTCCTCTGGTTATCTTAGTAGGATATTTATGAATTATCATATATAATGTAGTTATCTCCCTTTCTCTGGTTATCTTAGTAATTTATGTAGTTATCTCCCTTCCTATGTCATCCATTACACAAATAAGAGTTAAGGTTATTCCGTCTTATCATTCTTTGTTATCATTCATTTGCAAATTCAAGGTAATACACAAGTATCAATATGTCTGTCTAAATGGCAATCTAGCTTGAAACTTCTATCAAAAGTTCTTCAAGCCACATTCATCAATTGTGTTGTAAAAAAGGAAAATACTGTTATAGATGATTGGCTGCAACTTTAAAAATTGAAAGTTCTGCTAACCAATAAAAATGTTGGTACAAGTGACCAATGACAAGAGCCTGTTTCATACATTTGTTGCTAGTTTAGTTGTTGAGATATCAGCAGGAGGCAACTGATACGGATCTGAATCAGATGATTTATTGAAATCTGGTCGTGACCGGAATGTACTGGTTCCATACTGGTTTACTCCATTGTCCACATGGCTATAATGAAGAGAAAAAAGAAACTGTTTAAAACATCAATATTTAAATTCAACATAATGGAAGTTTTTTTTTTGTATATTGATTTTCAATATTTTTCAGGATAAAGAAACCATCAATATCTTCAGACTTTCAGTTTAAACATCAAGCCATTCTTTATGTTACACAGCATTAACATTTATTATTGATCAAAATTAGGGATATTTAATGCCACTTTCAATGATATTTCAATTACAAAATTACTGTTAATTTTATTAGTGGAGGAAACTGTAGAACTCAGAGAAAACTATAGACATTGTTTCGTAAGTCAGTGACAAACTTGATCACAATAAATCTGAATGGTTTCTACATAAATACTGGTAGATACAAATCAAACATGGTTGACCAGCAATGGTATGACATGAAAAACACAAACATCATATCTGGGAAAGACTCATTCAAGGAATATTTGCTGCACAGTTTGTTTTCAAACGGAGAAGTACTGAATTCAGAAAGATTTACATGGAAAGTTAAAAAAACTGATATATTATATATAGCATGACGGCCTTTCCTTTTAGTTTGGTTTATGTTGCTTAGCGCCACTTTCAACAATATTTCAGTTATATCAAGTCAGTCAGTTTTAGTAGACTGGTGGAGGAAACCGGAGTACCCGTAGAGAAAACCTCCGACCTGTCGCAAGGCACTGACAAACTTTATTACATAATGTTGTATCACCAGAGTGGGATTTGATCTTACAATGTTAGTGGTGATAAGTACTGATTGCATAGATAGTTGTAAATCCAACTACCATACGATCACAATCACAATGGCCACCACCTTTCCTTTTGTGCATCTAGTAAATTTCACAACAACCTGTTTTCATGGTATGAAGTATTTGTTCCATTGTGAAAGTTTCATGTCATTGATAGAATAAATTTATCATTGTCTAAAAGTTAATTCTTTTAAATGTTGAAAATAAAAGTTAAAAAGTAATGGTTGATAATTCTAGCAACCACAACAACACTAACCAATCCTCTGACCTGTCTCTGTAATACAGAAAGGATGACAGAAACTGATAGAAATCTAGGTCCTGGACTGGGACAGGTTACAAAAGGTAGCTGGGTTAAATTAGTGAGAGGTCTGCCCCCTTTTGTACAGTTACTACCAAGTATAATAGACTTACCTATCCACCGGTATTGTTTCATCAGATCTATGTATATAATCACTAAATAAATGTCCGTTGTGGTTGTCATATGCGTTTATATAATTCTCTGATCGTAACGTACCATAACCACTGGTTACTTTAGATTCCTGTAACGATAAAAATACACATGTAAATGATGATAAATAATAAATTTAATCATATGAAAACTACATCAAAGTACATTGTTTCAATCTTATTCAGGAATGATATGTTATTTTGTTGTAAAGATAAAGTCACACACCAAGTCAAAATAAATATGGTCAAAGGGAGATAATCATTACTATACAATCATATTGTTTCCATTAGACACATGTGACAAACTATCTAGAACTAAACACCCTTCGTACCATCTTTTGTTGTTTGTTATAGATAGCATAATCTTTTAAGATTTGAGACTTCATGATAACTTTGTAAAGATTTGAGACTTCATGATAACTTTGTAAAGATTTGAAACTTCATGATAACTTTGTAAAGATTTGAGACTTCATGATAACTTTGTAAAGATTTGAGACTTCATGATAACTTTGTAAAGATTTGAAACTTTATGATAACTTTGTAAAGATTTGAGATTTCATGATAACTGTGTAAAGATTTGAGATTTCATGATAACTTTGTAAAGATTTGACATTGAAATTAAACCCAACAAGGATTTGGTATATTCGGGGTTTGATTTGGAAATGTTTTTACTTATACACGTATCAAAATTCTATTTGGATCTTGTAAGAAAAATTAAGAAACTAAAAGTTAACATATCCTATCTTAGTCATCCCCTCAACACCACAAACATAGATTAGGATAAATGATGTTTAACACTACTATCAAACCTGCCCATGCAGTCACTTCTATTAAGCAGTCACCTGTATTTAAAGGTCATTTTTTCTTGTCTTGTCATACAAATTTCATGAATTCAACCATTTTTTACAGGTCATCTGTCTTATAACACCATTTTGTCTTTGTCTCAAAGGTGACCTCTTAATACAGGCTCGACTGTACCTTCAATATTATTTCAGTAATATCGTGGTGGTCAGTTTTATTGATGGAGGAAACCATCGTACCCTAGAAAAATCACAAACTTTCCACAAGAAACTGACAAACTTTATCACAAAAAATTGTATCTTGTACACTTTATTATGAGTATTTTAATGTCTATAGGCACCGAAAGAAGATATATATATGCCTATCTATAAAAGAAAATCCAATACATTTGCTAACATTTTTCACTTTTATAAATGTGATACATGTATATGCCATACTTACTGTTCCATTAGTTTTACAATACACCTCATCAAAGTCTGTAGGACAGTGATAGTTTAGATCTTGTCTCCATTGGTCCATTAGTGTAGATTTATTTAATTGAAATTCTGTCGGGGAGTCTGATTTCTCTCTCTTCTTTATTTCAGTGTTACTGTCAGTTTCTGCATAGGATTCTAAAAGAGGGAAATTAAATCATAAATCTGACAAAAACAAAGTGTAGAAAAAAATCTGGAGATATTTTCATAGCAGTAGTGGGAAATTAGCTTTAAACAGTGTGCATCAGAAAGAGGGTTTCAAACACTATATATTTTGTTTCTGAGCTAATGTTACGTATCCTTAGCATCGGTTAAAATTTGGTTTATGGTGTTTAACCCCACTTTCAACACTATTTCAGTTATATTGTGGTGTTCAGTTTTATTGGTGGTGAAAACCGTAGTGCCCCTATAAAACCACCAAACTGTCAGAAGTCACTAACAAACTTTATCACATAATGTTGTATCGAGTAAACCTTTGCATGAACGGAGTTCGAACTCGCAAATTTAGAGGTGATAGGCACTGATTGCACAGGTAGCTGTAAATCTGGCATTGATTGCACAGGTAGTCGTAAATCCAACTACCATATGATCACGACAGCGACAGCCCCTGCTTATGTATCATCACTTAGAAGTACAATTCATGATAACAACAAAACATATTGTTACATTGTACTGTAATATCAATATATTCAACTACATCTACTTGTTTGGATAAAATTCATATAGTTTTATATCTGTTTGCCATTATGCTTACGTATATATATAGTGGAGCAGGAACTGCTTACCCTTCCAGAGCACCTGAGTTCAGCCCTGGCTTTTAGTGGGTTGGGTGTTACTCGATCTTTATTTGGGCTACTAGTATATTATAAACATAATGCTTTCATGACTGCATATAGGCTGTGAAAAACCAAACAGCTCCATTATTTTGGTGGTTTAAAATTTTGGTATTTGGCAAGAAAATAACAGTATGTAAATATGATGTCACTAACTCTAGGTTTTACAACATTTTGTAGAAACATTTTGCCTGACTGGTACTTGTATATTATTGCTAACAAACAAATTAGAGTCAAACCTGCCTTGACAGTCACTTTGAATTAGCAGTCACTTGCTTTAAAAGGTCAGTTTAAACCAAATGGTAAAGTTTGACAGTATCTAACTCACCATTATCAGAACCTTTATATCTATGGTAGAGTACACAAGTTATAGCTATAATAAATATAACAGCCACACCTCCTACAACTCCTCCAATAATGTATGATAATGGTAGGATTTCTGAAAAATAATACAATATTTTATACATAACTAGAAGATTATACAGTAAAACATGTCTAAATCAAACACTCCTGGGACCAAAAGATCTTCAATAGCCCCCTCCCTGCCCCTATTATATATGTCAATGGTAGGATTTCTAAAAAAATTAATAGAACATTTTAGATTTTTTATACTTTTAGATTATTGGCTCTCCAATCTTTTAACCAAGAGGTTACTGAATGAAAATTATTCCAGAAAGGTGTCGTGTCATGCATACTAAATTAGATCCTTGGGACCAAGACTGTTAGGAATTAACCAGATTAATTTCAAATATTGGGAATGAATTTGACATTTGAATTACATAGGATTCTGTTTAGTCAAAAATCATTTATAATCAAAGGTCAGTCAGTTATTACACTTACATCAGGTTAGAATAAATATGGTAAAGGGGAGGTAATCATTACATTCCTTAGAATACATATAATAAAGGGGAAATAACTACATTCCTAACTAGACGATTGTGATTAACAGTGTTTCAGCTAGACTTTGAAATCTTCAGGACAATGGCCAGTTTTATCAAAATTTCTTCAAGACAACCTTTAATAATTAAACTATTTTTTATTTATTCTTCAACACAATTTGAGAAATATGTGGGCAAATACCTCGAGACTGGTGCCTAGCTGAATTACTGGATTAACTAAAACTGACCTTTGTCAATCAATGTGATAGGTAAGAAGTATATTCCTATACTAGTTATGTAATAAAGGGTAGATAATCCTTACACTACAAATCTAAATGACTGTGATTATAAACTAACACTGACCTTTTTCAATCAATGTGATAGCTAAGAAGTCTATTCCAATGCTATTTACAACAGTACAGTTATATAGACCAAAGTCACCACTGCCAGCTCTCTGTATGTGTAGTGTGTTTATTACACCATCTGGCTTCTTAACTTCAGAAAATGAATAGTGTTCTGATGTAGCAAAGTCAATAACTTCATTATTACGTATCCATGTTACTTCCTCTGGTAAAGGTACAGAACGTACTTTACATTCCACGTTAGCTGTCGATCCTTTGGCGGCATATTGTTTTTCTGTACTTGATATCTGTGGACGATCTGTCAACAAAATTAAAAAATATCATTAAAAAAATGTCTACAGAAATGGGAATTCACAATATATGATGGAGAATTAAAAGATTAAATGTAAAACTAGTTATCAAAAGGTAACCAAACATTTGCATACCAATGTAGGAGAAATAACTGATGCTTTTTTTCAACAATAAAAAAAACTAATTATTATATATAACACATATTGTCTCTCTTTGTTCATATGTACTTTTGTAATTTTTTTAAACTTTGTAATTGGTCTATTGTAATTTGCTCAACCCCCTACCCCCCCCCCCCCCCACCGCATTTTTTAACAAACAGAACTCAAGCAATCATATTTCTACTTCGACTCCATCTGTGGTAAACAAAAAAATCACTTGCTCACTCATATTCTATTTTTTTTAAATCTATATTCATATTAGAAAGTTGAAATATGTCAAATGACTGGATATTATTAGCGCAAAGAAAATGGTAAAATCTAGGTAACAACTACTCTTATGTTCTAATTCTAAAAAATATATCTCTCATAACCCTCCCACGATGATGCCACACATGTTCACTCATGAGTTGCTACGTTACTTGTGATTTATTTTCAATATTCCTAATGCAAGAGTGGCTTTACTATAGATATTACTGGTATATTATTAATAAAATATATCAAGCTTTTCTCGAGGTTTGGCAGATGATTATATTGTCTTTATTCAATCAATTGGGATGTTATTTTATGAAGATGAGAAATACTCATTGAGTTAGCATGGTAAATGAGAAATAACCAATCAGCTAACACATTTCCATTGAAATATATTAGGCTAATTATAAGATAATTGATTTCTGAGGTAGACATAATTAAACAGCTATTGAATCAATAAAACTGCTACCTACCACTTCTGATACCAAATAATCTTCAGAATAATAATAGTTAATAGATACATTATTTGTAGTATGGATCATAAACATCAACTATTAGGGACAAATTACGTCTACTTTTACATGTGTAACAGGAACGCTCCCCGACCTAAGGTTATAGAAACTATAGTAGGTTCATAACCACCTCTGCTAACTGCGTTGGTAGAGATCATCTTTACAGTGCAAGAGGTCCCGGGATCAAATCCCATCGGGGAAATTGCTTTTTTCGCAGATGAAATATGCTTTACTATTACACATGTATCAAATAGTACTTATGCCACTGTCATCAATACATACTTATTTATTGTAAACAGAATCCTAAAACTTGCTTAAGTAAAAAGGTTTAAAAGACAGTCATTAAAATTGAAGCCCATAATATTTTATGCCTTATGCATTGTAGTTTTTTCTGTACATGTTTATGTGTCTATGTACACTGACTTCATTTCCTTTCTTTTTTTTACATGCTTATGTAAAGTGACAACTGTTCCTTGTTTATTGTGTTGATTGTGTGAGTGATTGTTGCTTAACACCAAGAGAGCAATTTATCAGCCATATCATGGCGAGATCAAGTTACATGTCAATGAGATGATGATGATGTCCACTTTTGTACTAGACCAAAACAACAGTAGGATTTTTATAGTGCTAAATCACTGAAACAACAGTCTATGGGTAGACAAGTCGCTCCACTTGGTTCCAGGATGACTAGTCTTTGTTCTTGCTCTTTAACGATGCATGCTTAGAGGGGGGGGGAAGCAGCAAATACAAATTTTTATAGTCCCAAACAGGACTTGAATGCACATTCTACCACTCAAGACCAGAATGCTAACCATTACTTCACCAATGCTGTTATATGCTGATTGAAGTTTCATAGGGCAATGCATATTCTAAATCATATATCTGTTTATATAATGTTTTCAGAAATACATGAATTACCTTTTTTCATAAGATATATTTCTATGGTAGCCGAGGGAAAGCCAGCCTCAACTGATGATGCTGTACATTTATATTGACCCAGGTCATGATTTTGTATATGGTGTACTGTGTATAGACGATCAGTACTCAAGGCATCTGGGTAATCTCCTCGGCGCCAGATAATACTCGGTTCAGGGTTACCATCTGCTTCACAGGTCATGGTCACTGATTTCTCAAGGTCAACAGGAACATATGTCTGTACATTATCAAACTTAGGACCATCTAAAAATATAAATATAAACAGTATTTATAAAACATATACCGGTATATATACATATCTTAAGAAGTCTCTTGTCTAGCAATCATTATATTGATCGTTATAGGAAAAGTCTAACTTATTTCTTGAACATTAAGCAATACTGTAGGCCAGTGGGTAATGTTTCTCAACAAATTCCACCATCCTTTCACAATTTACGAAAAGCAAAAGAATTGCATCTGTGATGCAATGGTTAACTTGTTTGCCTAGTGTGGTAGACTGCAGGTTCAAGCACAAGTTGGGTTAAATGAAAGATTATAAAATTGGTATTTGTTGCTTCTCTGCAAAGCATGCAAATTGAATAATGTTGGTCTAGTACATCATTGTCATCATCTCATTGAAATGTAAAATTTGCTCACTTGGCTTAAAATTGATAGCTTATCATTAGTATTTTTTTTTACAGAAAAACAACTATTAAAAGAAATAACACAGACATTTATATGTTTGTATGCACCATGGTCTGGTATAAATACATGAATTCACTCAGAAATGATGTCTATAATTTGTTACCAATAGATATGTGCTCAGCATAATGTATCAGTACTTTTATCAAATTCTTATTAACCAATGATAGATGCCAACATTATTACTTCATATCACGCCAAATATTTAGTAGTTTTTGAATATGTCAATACATAAACCAGAGGCCCTCACATCTAGCCTGTAAGCAAAGTTTCTTACATTCTATATCCAATATGGTTTCTGCCTCTGATACTCCAATCTCATTGGTTCCTTGACAGGTCAATATACTGCGATGATAATCACGATCTAAGTTTGGAATGTCCATGTAGTGTTTAGTCTCTCCATTAATTTCCTGTCTATCCTCAAACCATCTACAAATACATAATAATAAATATGTTGATAGAACTGAGGCTGTATGAATTGAAAAAAATATTAAGAGTAAAAATCTCCGATAACACGTTCTCATGTACAATGAAAGAATACAATAAGGTATCGAAGCCAAACTTTTCCTTCATAATTGTAATTTTCTCATTGGTTTCTGTATACTCATTTTATTATTGTTTCTTAAATATTTAATTGTCAGTTCCCTTCTTAATACCGTGAGAAGGTTCATCAGAATGAGATGTTTTATTTCACTTTCAATTTTTTATTTTTAAGAGGAAAACTTTTAAAACAAGAAGTATTTTGTGTCACTGGCAATGCATGTTATGAAAGTGTTTTTGTTATGATATATAACATACATACCATTCTAGTATTAAACTTGACAAATTCATAAGTTTCTTGATGAACGAAAATGGCAGAATGTGCCAATAGGAGAGGTAGGAGAGATGTATTTTTTGGCAGAACAGAAAAAGTCTGAAATCGAACTTGCTCTTTCTTTATGGTCCCTGACCTTGTGAATAAATGTCAAATGATTTGCTTAAGGGGGTACCATACATTACAGGAAGATAACTCTTTAAAATCAGTTGAACGTTTTGATCATACAACGTTTGTATGCAGATTTCAAGATTTCAAGCATCTCTGTGATCAAAACCACAGAGAGAAAAGCTGCTATGTGGCTACTGAATTTATAGCTCTGAGTCTGTTGGTTGGAATTTTTTTAAAATTTTGATATATTTATTACAGTGGATAATTCAAACACACTGCCAAAAAAATAAGAAAATTAAACGAGCAGATCAAATTTTACCTGAAGAGTATGGTACCAACTTAAGCAGAACTTAAGTTATTTGTAATTGAATGGAAACCAAAGAACGGACGGACAGACATGAGTAAAAATGAATATCCCTGTCTCCTAGTGGTGGAGGCATAAACAAAAAATAGAGTATTCGTGATAATTTACAGACTGACACTTACTTCCATGTAATTACTGATGGGTTAGCCTTGGCTTCACAACTAAACCTAACATAATCATGTTCTCTTAACTTTCTGGTAACGTTGACACTCAGTGTGATCTGTGGTTTAACTGAAGCAAAAATGATGAAAACACGTCAATATAAAATAAACTTAAATCAATAGATACAATAATATATTTGTCCATTCACAAAAATATCAATGAGTAAGAAAGGATATTGATGTAAATGAACATGAGAGACTATTCAACATTACACTTAAAACACAAATTCAAATAAAGAAGTAACACTTTTATTGCTGTTCTACATTGTACAGTCACAGCAGGGTCTTCAACAATGAGAATAACTCATACCCTAAAATGAGTGTGAAATGGCCCTGAGCCTGCAGTTGAGGCCACCCTTAAAATATTGGTTGTTTGGCATTGCCGACCAACACTATCAGCAGGTGGGTAGGTAGGTAGGGAATTTTTTTTTACATTTGAAAGCCTCTTCGACATTATTTTCGTTTCAGCAGACCATTTTCTATTCTATGTCATTTAAACGTTTGCTCTCAATACAGTGTACATCAAGCACTTTTACAATCGAGATTTGAAATAAATAAAGCCCGGAACAAACTCCGCGGACACGATCGAAATTCAGGTGCGATTCTGATTTTTTTAATAAATAAAAAAATTGTCTGAAACGCAAATAAAATAATTTGGGCGGCAAGTTTTTCAGTGGGTCGGGCGGCAATGCCAAACAAATAAAATTTTATTTTAGGCCTGAGCGGTATTCCTTACTTCTGCCGATAAATGCTACATCATGGCATTGCATAGATTCAGAATTTATCATTATTCAAAATGATGGTTTAATAAGACATTGAAAATTCATATATTTTTCTATGATTAAGTTTGAATAGTATAAAATTCAACAGTGATATCTTTGTTTAGGAACAAAAGTATTAATGATAACTTATATAAATCTGTAACAGGTGCACATCTAAAACAGGAAATGGCCATGAAAGATTACCAGAGTAAGAATAGATTATTGTATAACGATTTTGTCATAAAAACTATCAATAAAAACAAAATCTGGCACATTAATTTGGCACATAATATACACAAGACTTCCTTTGAGTGTATTTCATAAATTACATGCTAAAATACGATTACATCATATGGTATGGAAACTTGAAACGATGACTTGTTTTTCTCATTTTCACATATACATTCTGCCACAAAAATGTTTACCAGGAATTTCTCTCTCAAATCAAAGACATCAAACAAAGTCACATTTGACATTCTGTAGAACATGGATTGATTTACTTCAGACAAACATCTTATATATATATATAAAATGTATATCATTTCAATATTCGTAATGGGAAGGACATGATTTTTGTTTTAAAAAACAACATTCCATTTTTGTTAAATAAACTGAAAATCAAGTAAAATCAAGGGGTTAATTGATTACCTCTTTTTATGGGGGATTCTCTTACATTCTCTAAACAATTGCATTAAAAAATATTTCTGTTAGCGGAGACCGGAAATCACTTTGTTTTGCACTTTGCCTTGTAAATCTAACTCGAACATGCCATCACCATGTCTGACTTGGCTGGTTTTTAGTTTCAGGACATTATACAACGTATTTTGTAAGAACATTCTGACACTTTTACTTTATACATACATTGTACATCTAATGTAGCATATGCTTTCAGTGGGGTTTTCTGTACTTCATTGACAGCCCAACATTCTATCCTCTTGCCATGGTCAATTTTTGTTGGTACAATGGTCACATGACTAACAGTGTCCTCACGTTTGTCTGTTGGACTTTTTTTGGTGGTTCGACTGAAGATATTGTGTGATATTCTCGTTGAATCTTTGTGCCATGATATAGCAGCCCCAGGCTTTCCATTGTAAGAACTACATGACAAATTTCTGTCTTCTCCGAGTGTCACTTTCTGTATTTTGCCTCCATATATCACTGGTGGGTCAGGACGTACTACAAATAATTATCATACAAAATGTCATTGAAACAATATTCAACACTTTATTCACTAAAAGAATTTACATAAATTAAATTTTTAATGAATACTTTCAAATTCAAATTCTTTAAAAACAAGAAGTTACATAAATTGAATTTCCAATAAATAATTTCAAATTAAATTTCTTGAAAACAAGAATTTTAAATAAATTAAATTTCCAATGAATAATTTCAAAGTCAATTTCTTTTAAAAACAAGAATTTTTCAAAATTTCAAAATTCAAATAAATAATATGATATAAGAATCATAGGAACAACCTATCACTGAACAAGAAACATAGGAACAAAAGCCTATTCCTGAACAAGACTTGTAGGAACAACAGCCTATGCCTAAACTTCAAAGTGTAGACTGACAATACCAAAATGCTATTTTTTTTAAAAATATGGCAAGTAATATTGTACATGTATCACACTTCTGTTTGTAAATAAGGCTGACATGACCTATATCTTGAAGTAAAAATTGAGTCACAATGACCTCATTTTACTTTAAAGTATGTCACATACAGGCCTTGTTTTTTTTTATATCATACCTAGTACAGTAAGAGTAACAGGAGGATCTGTCTTTATACCAGATTCTGTTGCTGTTTTTAGTACATGACATTTATATTCTCCATCATCAGACATTTGAACATCTGTTATTTTTAAACTATATTCATCTAAAAAGAAAATAAAAATGATTTCCTTACAACTATGGTAACAGTAAACAGAGAACCAGTAAGGACTATGTGTTAATCCTAGAAACACAGAAGTCTCAACAAATATACAAATATTATATGAAGAATTATCACAATTAGAGCTGAAATTTGTAGATAACCAAAGTCCAGATTCTTAATTTTACGTTCATAGATACACAACAAAATAATAGCTACTAGTAAAATGTTTAACCTTGGTTGATACAATACCAGCTGATGAACTGTCCTCTAGGACAGAGGTGATGACCTCGGCTAATGAAACCACAGAAGTTTAAACAGTCCACCATGACAGAGTCACAAAACTAAACTAAACATTTTTTTCTATCATAATTTTCAGTTTTTATGTTAGTATAACTGACCAAACATATTATCTTGATATAGCAGTCTGATTGATAGATACAATTTGTTTTAAATCATGTTTTTGCTATTAATTAATCTGATCTCACCTTAGGGGAGAGAGTTCATTGTCCAGGCAAAAAACTTTTTTTTTTTACAATTTATACAATTTCTGCCAAAATATTTAGAAGTTTAACTTTTTAGACAAGATTGATTGTGAAGATTTCAGGAGTCTCTGACAGTATCAACATTATATTAATTACTCTGTATAACATCTATTACAATTTTCAATACTTTCAGGTTCATACCATAAAATGTTATTTTCTCAGTGATATGGGCCTATAAAACAATTTTATTGAAGGGCCTGTGCCTGTACCAAGTCAGGAACGTGAGTGGTCATGTATTTGTGTGTTAGGGGTATTGAAGTGCCTGTACCAAGTCAGGAACGTGAGTGGTCATGTATTTGTGTGTTAGGGGTATTGAAGTGCCTGTACCAAGTCAGGAACATGAGTGGTCATGTATTTGTGTGTTAGGGGTATTGAAGTGCCTGTACCAAGTCAGGAATGTGAGTGGTCATGTATTTGTGTGTTAGGGGTATTGAAGTGCCTGTACCAAGTCAGGAACGTGAGTCATGTATTTGAGTGTTAGGGGTATTGAAGTGC
The DNA here is from genome assembly GCA_002080005.1 of Gigantidas platifrons. Taxonomy (NCBI): domain Eukaryota; kingdom Metazoa; phylum Mollusca; class Bivalvia; order Mytilida; family Modiolidae; genus Gigantidas; species Gigantidas platifrons. Next base: position 867,276 of record MJUT01035495.1, read on the forward strand.
CTGTACCAAGTCAGGAACGTGAGTCATGTATTTGTGTGCTAGGGGTATTGAAGTGCCTGTACCAAGTCAGGAACGTGAGTCATGTATTTGTGTGTTAGAGGTATTGAAGTGCCTGTACCAAGTCAGGAACGTGAGTCATGTATTTGTGTGTTAGAGGTATTGAAGTGTCTGTATCAAGTCAGGAACGTGAGTCATGTATTTGTGTGTTAGGGGTATTGAAGTGCCTGTACCAAGTCAGGAACGTGAGTCATGTATTTGTGTGTTAGAGGTATTGAAGTGTCTGTACCAAGTCAGGAACGTGAGTCATGTATTTGAGTGTTAGGGGTATTGAAGTGCCTGTACCAAGTCAGGAACGTGAGTCATGTATTTGAGTGTTAGGGGTATTGAAGTGCCTGTACCAAGTCAGGAACGTGAGTCATGTATTTGTGTGTTAGGGGTATTGAAGTGCCTGTACCAAGTCAGGAACGTGAGTCATGTATTTGAGTGTTAGGGGGATCCATTTTGCCTCTCTCTCTACAGTTTTCTATTAGATTTAGGAAATGTTCCGACTGTGTGGTTTTCTGTTTATTTTTCATTATATTGTTCATCTTGTTGTTGAGATCTAGTATTAAAATAAAACTTTATTTCATAGAAAGGGAAAATGAATGCACACCAGACGATCCTTATAGAAACTAATATTATCAAGAAAGGGAAAATGAATGTACACCAGAAGATCCTTATAGAAACTAATATTATCTAGAAAGGGAAAATGAATGTACACCAAACGATCCTTATAGAAACTAATATTATCTAGAAAGTGAAAATGAATGTACACCAGACGATCCTTATAGAAACTAATATTATCAAGAGGGGAGGGTTGGCATCCCATTAACCTGTTTAACCCCGACATATTTTTATGTCTGTCCCAAGCCAGGATCTGGATTTCCAATGTCATATGTCTTTTTTATGTTCAATGCATTGAGGTGAGAGGCGATTCATGGCTCTACAATGCGACTAAAACACTCGTATTTACGAGTTACTTTTTGTAAAATGCGAGTAAGAATTATGTATTGATTGATATTTTCGGAACATTTTCATTCCATCACCGATCATAATTTTCATTTTAAAATCCGACTTTGATTTTCCGGTCTTTTAATCCACACAATTGATTCAGACATAAAAGTTTAAAATCACATACTTTTAACACTTGCAATTGACCATGATAAGCAAAAATAAAAATCCTTCATACAAAAGTTTTCGCTAAAAGTAAACCGTTTGAATTAACTTATCATAAAGCTGGCCTGTTAATGCAATATCCATGGAAATATTTAGCCAAAAAAGTGATGAATTTACGGTTTCTAAGGTTTCTAAAGGTGAAAAGCGCAAATTTCACAATATCTGGAAGTCTTATGATTTCGTGGCTCATTTATGATTCCAGTAACAACGTTAATTATGTAGTGTGATGTTTGCAGAAAGGCAGACCCAGATATTGCTGGCAAAACTGAATTTGTTACTGTAAAAAAAAGTTTAAATGTGAAAGTCTTGATTTTCTTAATAAAAAAAGTCTGAAACATGAAAAATGTTTCAACATGGTTTCAGCAAATGCCCATTCTTCAACTAAGCATGTTCTGTCTCTCATTCAAGGGACTCATAATTATGTACAAATAAATACATATTGAAGTTATATAATACGAATTTGTATCTTTATTAACCTGGCAAGTAACATACTTTTATTGGCAAGTAAAAAAATGTTTCCTTACTAGCCAGGGGCTAGTGGGAGTTGGTATGAATTGTAGAGCCCTGTGATTGCTCTTTTTTTGTTGATATTGCCTATATTTTCTTTTCATAAAATAATATGTACACGAGAAGATAATTATGAAAACTAATATACTGTGTTAATAAACAACACTCGTGCATCAATTTATGCCAAATTACCAAAGTCTATAATTAACATTAAAGGGATATATATTCACTATATATATTTTGTTTATTTTAACCACAAGCCTTGGAAATTTTTGTTATTACATCTTTTCATAAGAAATAGTTTTTATATATATATTATATCTATACTAATTGTCAGACAGGGAAAACTGAATGTGACCATATGTATGTTCCTTTGAAAGGTTTAAAGTACAGAAAATTACACAAGAATATTATCGGTACCTTGAAAGATAAAGTATCATCGTATATTTGGCTAAGATTTCGCAGAAAGAGGATATTTGATTATCGTTCTTCATCTTGCAGTCATAAAGGGTCTATAATGAATAAATAATAAGGTTGGGGTTATGGTGTTATAATGCTACTTTCAACAATAATTCAGGTATATTGCAGCAGTCAGCTTTAATATTGGTGGAGGCAACCAGAATACTCAGCGAAAACCACCAACCTGTCAAACTTGATCACATAATGCTGTATCGAGTACACCTAGCCTGAGCAGGATTCAAACTCACAACGCTAGTGATGACAGGCACTGATTGAATAGACCACGACCGCCCCTGAATAAATTTATTTTTACATGAAACAGCGAATTCAAGTAGAAAACCGAGCGGAATAAAACAATCAAATATTATCTAATTACCTATGATGTCAGTTCCAAGTGCCGATCGTCCACCAATCACAGAGAACCTATCATATCCTGAGTAATCACGTTCAGATCCCAGAGCAAATCCATTATGTGTCCACTGACATTCTCCTTTCTTGTTTTTAATAACACATTTGAATATGACTGTACTGTTGACTGTTACAGATTTACTCTCTGGTTCTTCATAGAATGACTGTACAGCAAAAACTGAAATATAAAATATAACAGTCAAAATAGGGTTTTTATAACAGTCAAAAGGGGTGTTAATATTTGGTTGACTGTACAGCAAAAACTGACATATTGATTGATTGATTTATTGTGTTTAATGCCAATTTCAGCTATATCATGGCAACCAGTTTTAGCGGTGGAAGAAGCCGTAGTACCAGAAGAGAACTACCGACCATGGGCAAGCAACTGGTAAACTTTATCACCTGCGGCTGTGAGTCGAGTGCACCTTTTTTTTCCCCCGGGAGCGAATCCACGCCGTATTGGTGATAGGCTTGTACGAGTTGTTAGGTAATCCAACTACCTAACTCATTGAGCCACCCGGGCCCTCAAAACTGAAATAAAATTAGTCAGTTGAATATATATATATTTTTAGCATGCATGTATTATGGATGGTGTCAGAGACTGTACAGAAAATACAGAGGGAACAAAAATTTAAACAATACACAAAAAGTTATTATTACTATATAAGTTTAATGTTGACCAAATCAGACTTCCAGAAATGTTTTCCAGCACTAAAATTGAAAAACATCTAATATGTTTCTACTGATTATAAGTAAACCAAGTATAAATGTACAGTGAATTCTGGACAACAAGTAAGCCATTGAACTTAATGACAGGGGAGATACACAAATATTAAAAGTAATAAAAGGGAAGAATGCACTTGTTGTCATCGTTCTCTAAATGAAATAGAAGACACAAATCATTTCTTTTTTAATTGTCCCCTGATTTTGGCACCAAGAAATGAATTATTTGCTAAGACTGAATAAACTTGTCCAGAATTAAAACGATCAGATAATCTTAATAAAATAGCAATAATGTTGTCATAGTAGTTCGTAGTCTGTCATAACATCTTGGTTACCGAGGAAGTGGACCCTACCCCTGCATAAAGCTATTGTTCATGGTATTGTTTATTATATGGTGAATTATTGATGTTTATTTACTATTTCTACTGAAATATAATTATCATTGTATTATATTATATGCCTTCAACTCCTTTGGGATAACATTGTGATCTTGTTCAGTAGCTAAACATCTATAAAATGTACAGTGAATTCAGAACAACAATAGATATATAAACACTTTGATGTATTTCTTTACTTTACCAGTCAAATTTCTGCATTATTTTCGTGCAGATTTTCTTTGAAGATATAATCTCCAATCATAAATCATATTTATAGTTTATACTGATGACAAAAACAAAGCTTTCCACATCTGTTTTATTATCCAGGAACAAAAGAGAACTAGATATCCATTTTCTCTACAAATTGATATTAACTCTATCTATACATGTTTTTCATTTCATTATACATTTTTCTCCCATTATGACGTCATTTTAACCCCACTGAACCAGTGGTGGAAAAATCTGTAATCCTCTAGAGGATTAAAATGTCTCGTGCCTTTCCCCGCATTTGACTCATTTGACGGCTTTTGAAATAAAGCTTGTGTTAAATAATGGGAGAAACAAATTCTCCTTCAGTTGTCCATGTGGGTTATGATATTTCTCCACTCTCGAGAGTTAAATTAAAAATTTTAACCACTCGCCTGATGGCTTGTGGTTAAAATTTTTTAATGTAACTCTCTTGAGTGGAGAAATATTGTAACCCACGGGCAACTGAATGAGAATCTATATTTCTTGCCAAACTTTAAGCTGTATTCACAGATTTGTCCTCCACAAGAACGATTTAAAAATTGGTGCGGATTATATACCCTAAATAGAATTTCCCCCCCAAGTTTTTGAGATCCAAAAGGGGTAGAGATAATGCACTAATTGGGGTAATATAAGGCCGTTTACTGTAGTTGTACAGACACAAAAATGATTTTCAAATACAAAAATGTATCTCAACAAATTAAAATTCTATACTCAAGATCAAAAGCTTTATGACAAAAAAACAAAGGTTCCTTGAGTTTCTTAAATAAATTTTAAGTGCAAAATTATGAAATAAAAATACAATCTTGGAATAAAATAGACATTATTATATATTTTATTATCATATGATTTCAATATCAATGATAAGAAATAACAATTGCTATTAAATTGAAGTTTTTATAGGAAATGTTACACACAATCTTTATCATAATACTGATTGTTCTGCTTTGTGTATCAAAGTCTACATTTTTATTGGCTGACATTTACTGTCTATGTAAAGATCTACTTGATGTTATCAAATAAACTGTAGCTCATAAAGGACTGAGTTAGAAATATAGTTATCATCAGTCTTCATCACTGCCTTAAAATTAGGGGCATAACACAGACATACATGTAAGTACACACATGTTAGTTGGTTGGTTTTATGGTGTTTAATGCCACTTTCAACAATATTTCAGCTATATCGTGGCGGTCAGTTTTATTGATGGAGGAAACTGGAATACCAGTAGAAAACAACCTGCCACAAGTCACTGACAAACTTTATCACATAATGTTGTATCGAGTACACCTTGCCTGAGCAGGATTCAAACTCATAACGTTAGTGGTGATAGGTACTGATTGCATAGGTAGTTGTAAATCCAACTACCATACACTCATGACCACGACTGCCCCCATGCATGTAAGAGTTGTGATTATAAAGAAAGTATGATGTATATGGCACCAGACAAAAATCAAAGTCATCCATGTGTCCTTAATGTTACCAAGGTTACAAAAAAGGAAATAAAAAGTTTTTGAAGTTCAATGAGATAATAAAAAAAATAAAGAGAAAACAACTATGAACAATGTTACAGTAAATGGTCAGCTATTCTTCAGCTAACACAAAATTATGCCAAATTTGCTGTGTCTAAACAACAGCAAAGAAAACACAGATAAGAATATATTGGTCCCACAAAAAAGCCAAATCATTAACAGATTTGAATATGAGGGTAAAACATATACTTCAAAATACTTGAAATAATATACAAGAATTTATTTATGTTTATTTTGAACTGAATGACATGCTGTCTACTTGTTTTAACACAGAGGGGAAAAAATGAAAAAAATATTTTATCACCTCTAAATGATGAAGGGGTGTAATTTACAGAATGACTTTCTACTGACTCCCAGCTGTGTCCTCATAGGTCCTCATACTTCTACACAGCTTGATACAACCATGAGAATATAATTATTACATGGGAAAATCATGTACCTACAGTACAAACAATCAAAAAATTTACTTCAATTAAATACACTTTGACTAAGTTCAAATATTCAGCACCTAGTGGATCAGAAAAATACAATAATAAACAAATAACACCAACACAACCAAACAAATCAATTTAAATATTTGAGATCCTCTACCCAATGGCAAACTGATGAAACTGAACAACCAACAACTCTTTATCAAATTATGCGGCATTGAGTTCCCTAAAAAAAAGTTAAATAATTTTTTTTTAAATATCAGCAACTACATCTGAGACCTTCTGCCTATACAAGCATCATCAATATTGGTGACCCCCCCCCCCTTTCCCCCTTAAAAATTTATCAATAAAACCTAAAAATAATTAATTTTGAGTGCACCTGATGAAGGTTATTCCAGAAACGTGTGGTGTGGTGGTCTTGCACACTAAATTTGATATCTATGTTTTTATTAAAACATTAGAGACATCATCCATTATCATGTTCATCTATTATTTTACAGACCAATTGCAATGACCCAACAAAAAAAAAAATTATTCTTTAATCAATAATAACTTCATTGTTTTTGGGGATAAAAATATAATGATGTTAGTTAAGTTTACAGTAGACTAGAAGTAAGTAAGCCATTTTCTATATGTTTATATCAAGATCTTTGACTCTAGACATAATAAATAAACAGAAAAGTGCATAAAAAACTAGATACTGCTGACATGTGTATCTAATAAGATGAGGATGAGTCAACAAGAACATGAACCAATTGTCTACTTTGTCTGAATGGTGCCAAGGAAATCTTACTGTATTGTATTATAATATATATAAACAAATGTAGGAATCAAAAAACAAGTTTGGATAACAATGATCTAATTCATATCATATATATTGAGACAGACCTGTCTAAACCAAATGCTGAATAAAACAGAATTCTGTAAAAAAATCAAGCTAGAAATTAAGCCTTGATGTAGGAAATCTGTGTTAATTTAACCTGTAGGAAACAAATACCTTTCTATTCAGAACACAGAAATTGGTCCCGATGACACTTGGTCTAGACAGGTTTCATTGCAATACTACAAGTTATTAAGATTTATACTGCCCCCCCCCCCTACCCCCTTTACACATATTACAATAGAGGTTGATGGTTTGATGGCTTATGGTGTTTAATGCCACTTTTGTGGTGGTCAGTTTTATTGGTGGAGGAAAAAGAGAAAACCATCGACAAGTCACTGACAAACTTTATCACATAATGTTGTATGAGTGTTTAGTAGTGATAGGCACTGATTGTACAGCTATGATCACCACCATAATGGTCCTGACAATAGAGGAATTACATAATATTTTAAATTGAACAAGACTATTTTAAAATTTTTCTCCCATTATGACGTCGTTTTAACCCCGATGAACCAGTGGTGGAAAAATCTGTAATCCTCTAGAGGATTAAAATGTCTCGTGCCTTTCCCCGCATTTGACTCGTTTGACGGCTTTTGAAATAAAGTTCGTGTTAAATAATGGGAGAAACAAATTCTCCTTCAGTTGCCCATGTGGTTTACGATATTTCTCCACTTACGGCTTGTGGTTAAAATTTCTAATTTAACTCTCTCGCGTGGAGAAATATCGTAATGCACGGGCAACTGAAGGAGAATCTATATTTATCCTGTCTGCATTTGAGATTTCTATGTTTGGAATGCATGATCATTATAATAAAGTTTTAATTTTTTTAGGGAGTCAGCATCAAATCCTCCTTGACAAACAAACTCCACAAATCTCCAACAGAATATGTATTTATCTTAAATACTAAATAAATGGCCTTCATTAACAAAGAAATGAAAGCCTGTATATTATCATATGTAATAAGTGTGTAAAACTGTTATATAATATAGACATAGGTTATCTTTGCTGTTTATATCTGTAATATTGTTTAAATCTTTGATGTTACATGCCAAGGCAGGTTTAGTGCACATGTGTGCATCTGGCAGAGGTAGACCATGAAGTCAAAATCTTTTAATCAAGGTAAACAATATGAAGTCTTCTCTATGGTAAATTAAATACAGAGGAACATAAAAACACTGAATACAGGTCACCAACAACATCAAATACAGGTCACCTAAAACATCAAAGTCAAGAGGAAAGGTTCACTTAATTACTGGTCAGTGATAAAAGTGCTGACTGGGAAAAAAGAGGACCCCCTTATGCAGTGCCTTAGTATGCTCATTGTCTACCAAGTTTGATACATTTTATTTAATAATATTTTGCTGCAAAAAAGAGGAAATTGGCTGATCAGATGATAACTTTCATCTCTGCTTGGTTCAAATGGCAATACATTTGTATATGGAATTGCCCACAAGAATTGTTTTATAAGCTATGATGAAGACAAAGGTACAATGAACTGTAAAAATATCAAATCCATTCCAACGTGGCTGTTAAGGTGCTTTTCCAGAACTGGCAGCAATAAAAAATTATAAAAATTACTTAAAAGAAGCAGGACATATATACTAACAACCAGTTTGTGGACTTAAGCCAAGACTTGACAATATTTGTTTTCTAACATAGGCTATAGGTTTTGAAGGATTTCATCTTTTGCTGATAAATATTTATAAACATCAACACTGCTACATAATCTTAGTTCATCTTTGACGATTGATTAAACCTTCTTTCGTGATAGAAAAAAATGCACTTTAACATGTCTATTCTATATATACATGATCTATCTCTCAGTTTTCTTTATGATGAAAAAGTCTGTCAGTGTTCACACTTTTTTTTTTTAAATCAAACTCTATTCTACATTACATAGAATTTGTGACTTAAAGTTAGAGACGAGACAGAAAGGACTGCTTAACACAATTCTGTACATTGTCCCCTATCTGGGAGATGCTGCTATCTGTACATGGGATCTTAGTCTGGGAGATCAAATTATCTGTACTGCTTCATGCGACCCTGTCTCCTATGTATAAGCTCTAGTTATGGTAGAAACTAGATATCTGTACAAGGCTCACTGTCTAGGCAATACTGTTTTCTTTCATGGTCCTCTAGTATCTGGTAGATCATGTTACCTGTTCATGGTTCCCTGTTTAGAGATCATGGCTCATTGTCTTGGAGGTCATGCTATCTGTTCATGGTTCCCTGTCCAGGTGATCATTTTAAATGTTCAAAGTTTCTTGTTTGGGAGATCAAAACAGAAATGCCAAAAACAAATGCCAGCTGGTTTCTAAGTCAATAAGACAAAGGATTTCAAGGTTACAACGGATGATCTTAATTTGCAATGTTATTAACCAAAAAAAAAAATTATATATATGAGAGCCAGTATGCCAAAGCATAACATTGTTACTTTGTGTGAAACTATAAAAGAATAAGTTTATTAATCTGAAGCTACTTCATTCTCAATCTCTTACAGCTGTTGTAAAACACTAAAGATCACTGACTTCAGTTTATACTGGTAGACATATTACTGGTAATTCAGTTTTTGTGACCACAAACATTCAGAAATACATATGCATTTTCATCTGTAAATATCAGAAAGTTTTTAAAATATCTCCATTTTGACAATATTGACAGAAAACAGAAAGTCTTCATTAAAGTAGACATTGCTTAGAATATCTTAAATTACATTACATAATCTATAAAGTCTCTCCTCAAAACATTCCTTACTAGATAACTTATAACTCTTACTCTATAACAGGGGATGCGCTGATACGTGAGCAAACTCTATTTTCATATATATTTCTATTAGAGATTTATAAGTTACTGACAATTTGTACACCTCACCATGGGTGGGAGCACTGATAGGAGAGGTAGGCATAAATCCTGCACCTAAACAATTGATGCTCCAATGAAATAAAAACTAAATCACAGAAAACAGTAATTACAGAGCAGAATACGTTAGTGATAAAATACATACAGTGAAATTAGAGAAACGGTCAGACTTCTGAGTTTACAAAATGTTTTACATTCAAACTACAAAATAAATCAAGCTGTTTTTATCAACTGTTGCTTAGTCTGTTATAGAAAATCTTCAGGTTAACCAACTTAACGTTGGATACCACTGTAACATCTTAATACCACAAGACAGTCTGAATCAGGTACTTAGTGTAAACATGCACCTATAGACAATGCTTACTCATTACAACTTTTCTGGATCCACACTGTCTATAGAGTTGGGTCTAGAATTTAGCAAAAAGGGTGTCAAATATCCCATTTGTAATGAAAATCAGACAATTTTTGTTGAGGATCTGTGCTCATAAAGTTCTCAGAATTTTGCACACAGAAGAAAGTGCATTTCCTTTTAATGTCATAAGATGAGTAATTTTTACTGAGTAATATGTACCAGCAGTTTTTACAGAGTAATATCTACCAGCAGTTTTTACAGAGTAATGTGTACCATTTAGTTTTTATTATATGCTATTTGGTTTTCGACTATACTTGAATACACCTTTCTGAACTATTATCTAAAATAAACATAAAATGTGTTTGCCTCCCAACTTCAGTACTTGAAAACCTGAGAACAATTATCAACAGAAATGTGTTTATTGTAGTTTTTCCCACACTTTCTGTGTTGATTCTAGAAGTTAAAACACAGTTAGATTTAATTAAACTACAACTGTTAAAATATACTCTCAGGTCATGACATTTTATATCACAGTCTTTCAAGGTCATTAGATAATACAATGTCAGGGTCATTTCAATTACTTATGTCCATGTTATTATATATGTAGTACTTATGTTCTTGCTTTCAGTCTACACAAATGAAAATTACATATCTAATCAGTCTTTAATAAATCATTAATACTATGACTTACCTGTATTAATTAATAAAACTGTTGCTATGGAAATGGAAACAGAAATTTGCTTCAGTAGTTCTAAGTAGTCCATTTGTAATTATGTATAATCTGAAAAAATATAGAAGGCATTACATGTATTATTAAATTAAATAGTTCTATATTTAGTAACAGTAGCCATTGTTTAAAGACACCTTTTTCCTATGATTATATTTTAGCAACAGTAGCTATTGTTTAAAGAGACACTTATTGCCTATGGTTATATATATAGTAACAGTGGCCATTGTTTAAAGAGCACTTCTTTCCTATAGTTCTATATTTAGTAACAGTGACCATTTCTAAAAAGACACTTATTTCCTCATCTACTCTTTCAAACTATTACAGTTTATGTGTGTATAAACACCTTTTTAAGACTTTCAAGTGTATATTATAGATTCCTTTTGGCACAAACCATGAAAATAATGAAAGTTATTTTATCACTGCTTATTAACAAAATTACTATTAAATACATGTCTAGCACAAACACACCAGTAAAACGGTTGACCATCCATGACAGAATGACAGAACCATTCTTAAAAAATATGAAACGGAAGTCAGGAAAACCCTGATTGTTTTGACTACTGACAGTAAAGTGTTAGATTTATGTTATTAATGAGAAGTATCTTGTCACACCCAGTAAGACTATGTCTACCATTGTAATTACTGTCATTAAACAGTACAGAATAAGTTATTTACAGGAGAAATCTTACCACACATCTTATATAACATGTCTGTTACATCAACATTACAAATGTCACTACAACATGTATGTTTATACAGTGATACTTGCATGGGTTACACATCAAGAGAGAGTAAAATATATCAATAAGTTTCAATAGTACTTGGTTAGGTTCTGTAGTACTAAGAACTTCGCAATTAGGGTTAGGGTTATGGTGTTTAATGCCACATTCAACAATATTTCAGTTGTATCGTGGTGGTCAGTTTTATTGGTAGAGGAAACCAGAATACCCGGAGAAAACCACCGACTTGCCACAAGTCACTGCCAAACTTTATCACATAATGTTGTATCGAGTACACATTACCATGGACGGGAGTAAAAACTGACAAGTCATACTGGTGATACTGCAGGACTATAGAGGTAGATCCAGGTACAATGAACAAACACCATGATGCTCCACCAAACAAGGAAGTAAATATATGTGAGCACAAGTAGACAAATCATATTACTATACCTCATATATTAATTACCATAAATAGATTAATTTGATTGGACAATGGGTAAAAATCAGAACACGTGATCACATAGGACAAAAATCATATTCCATGAAATAAATATCATATTCCACCACTTCGGAAGCCTCGCGAGTTTTTCAGCCAGAGTTATCGTTCTTTGACAGGAAAACGTCAGAGGCACTCGGAACGCATCATTTGCAGACAACCGTTACAATGTGGTTTTAAAATATATGAGACAACGTTCCAATGGACTTAGAATATGTTTGCCAGCAGTATTTTACATATTTATGTGTTTTCTTGGTTTCATTCGGTATAATAAAACATTTATAGCATGCGGGTACAGGAAATATGAAAATTTATTCACCCACGAGTATCATATTCCCCTCGGGTGATGCCCTCGGGGAATATGATACTCTTGGGTGAATAAATTTTCATATTTCCCCCACCAGCATGCAATAAATGTATAATACACCAGCTGCAGACAGAGCTACATTTTCAAATAATGAGATTATTTAAGTCAACCGAACATTTGTGGAAAGAACTAGTTACGCTTTGATGAGATGATGCATGATTTGTACTAGACCAACAGTCATGTTGAGCTTGTTTTTCTCACTGAAACAACAGTCTCAAGACAGACATGTTGCTTCAATTGAACATGTTAACTCTGACTTCGCATCAGTCCTTGTTTCTACTCCTTAATAATGCATGCTTAGCAGAGAAGCAGCATATACCGATGTAAGAGTAAGCACGCTTAACCATTACAATTTTTGGACCAGAAATTTCACTCTGAAAAAAAGATCCCCCCAAAAAAAAGCAAAAAGAAAATACACTCTATATATTGGTGCATCAAAATATGATAAAAAGATCTATACAACTTGAACCAAGAAAGATATAGTAATTAGTACCAAACCATAATGATCTACGTACAACTCAAGGATGATTCTGTTTGTAATCATGTCTACTAATGAGCAATGAAATGTAATATACAACAACAATTATATCCCAATACACAACAATTATATCCCAATACACAACATTAATTATAAGCCAATACACAAACAATAATAAATGTAGAATTAACATTCTTGTTGTGACCTCTGCACCAGACAAACATGTAATGGAGAAAAGTGAATGCATTGCTACATGTATTTAATTAGTAAGAAAGGATATAGGTGTAAATGACCATGAGAAGACTGTACAGCATTACATTTGGACCCAAATCAAAGTAAAGGAATAGCGCTTTTATTGCTAGTTTTTGTCTTTGAAATATGGCTATTGTTGCAATATATACTTCAGAATGTATTTAATTTGGATGTCAATCCATTGACCGACACAATATAACTGAAATATTGTTGAAAGTGGTGTTAAACACCATAAACCTAAACCATATCTCATTGAGGTGGACCATCTCCCAACTGACAAACTCAGAATTATGATAGATTTAGGATGAAGGCATATTAAATCTACCGGTAACTTCCTTTAGCTATCCAGACTCATTAAAGAGTAGTGAATGAGGTATAAGATGAGATAATAAAGAGAAGTAGAGGTATTAAGACTGTAATGGAAAACAGGAGGAAGTTCACTGCTATAAATATTAAAATCCAATATTTGTAGAATCATGTGTACAATTTTACATTACTATGACAGGAACTACCGGTACTAAAATAAATAAAACCCAAGATAAATTTAGTGTGTACGATGCGTTTCTGGAATAACCTTCATCAAGGTACGCTCATAGTCAAAGGATTAGATAGCCAAATAAAATAAATTTAAAATAGGTATGGACAGAACACTGTAAAATGTTTGAAAAATTATATATATTTATTTGAAGTTTTATATAAAACAAACGTTAGAGAAGACCAAACGAGGAATCAAGAGTAGACAATCCAGGGACACAGACAACAAACGCCACAAGACACACAACAAAGACAAACAAAACAGAACACAGAACACAGAAAACTGAACAGGTCAGATGTAGAACACAGACCCCACCAATTAGTAAAGTACAATCACTTGAATCTGAGGCAATCAATACAATGTTTTCTACTCAGTCCTATGGAGAAGTGTACTTGATACCACCTCATGTTATTAGGCTATTAATTGAGCTATTAAAGAAGGACAGTGGTATTCCATGTGCACTCTGTTTACCTCTACCAATAAAACTGACCACTCTGATATCACTGACATTGTGGTGTATGTAGCATTAAATGACCATAATAAAATCCAAGAAAACATACAATGCAGGACAACAGACAGATGGAAAACAAGGAAATGTATTAGGAGCTACAAGAATATATACAGTAGACCCCCTCTCATATAGGGCCATCGTTTCTGCAATGTAAAAAGTGTCCTTATAAGTGAAGTGGCCTCTCTTGAAGGGAATAATTTAGAAGTCATTTATGCATATTGTCTCAGTGCATCTGAAATATGGCCTGATAAATGGGATTGTCTTTAGTTAGAGGGGTCTTACTATAAGAGTGGGACTACAGTATATACCCTTTATTGACCCATGATTGGAAAATAAAATTCCTTGTCTATTTAAAACTTTTGTAATTGAGATACAAAAATAAATAGTCAAAATATTGCAATATCTATTTTAGTTAAATATTTGCAAATAATCATAATATGTCAGGTGCAGAATAATACATCACTATGACATGAACATTTCACTGACATATGCTATCAATCATTAACCTTTGACCCCTCTACTATCTATTTTGATTGGTTCTTACAAGATTTGGAAATGACAGATAAGCATGCAATAAAGCCAATGATGAAGTCTGATAATGCACTATAAATTCTTCCATATTTTCAGTATCAGTATCAGTACAGTCAGGTGTACATGAAGAAGAGTAATGCAAGAAAGTTTAAACAGTGATGGCCAACAATTCCATCAATATCAACAAAAAGAACAATCACATCTCACCTCAAATCATTGAACATAAAAAGGGTATGACCTATGGCATTGGAAATCAGTGTCCTTCAGACAGGCACATAAATGTGACAGAGGTAAACCGGTTAATGGGATGCCAACCCTCCTCATAAAAATAGGCTCACTTTACATAAAATTGACAATAAAACTACCAGTACAAAATAAAATAACTTCACATGAAAATAAAAGAGAAAGTAAAACAACAACAATATGCATGTTTCTTTTTTCTTTTCATAACTCAGGAACATCCCAGAGATTTAATGAAAATATATAAAGTATATAGCACTTCAAATTTCCACTGAAACTGAGCAGTTTCAGATAAGAATGTTAAAATGTGAAAATCTAATGATGATAATTGCCACCTCATGGTAAAAGCTAATAAAATCTATGGCCAGATGAGAAAGACTGGATCCCATTTTATATATGTGTTAGCTTGACATCTAAGGAAGTTACATACCAAATTCAGACCTTAAATATGCAAAATGTTTTATTATACCATTCCAAAGTTATTTTCATTCATTAAAAATATATGGGTGAATTGTAGTCTAATTTTAATTTATGGTTAAGAGGTAAAAATAAATCAGGTAACAGTTGATACTTGCTGGTGGAAACGGAAATGACAAAACCCTGGATAGTCAATAAAAAAATCTCTGTTTCAAAATATATTTCTTTTAATGAGTTGAAACCTAAAATTAAAAGAACATCAAACCTCTACCTCTTCAGACCCTCAAACCTATACCTCTTCAGACCCTCATGCATCTACCTCTTCAGACCCTCAAGAACCTCTACCTTTTCACACCCTCAAGAGCCTCAAACCTCTACCTCTTCATACCCTCAAACTAACCATAAGATTTCTTTTAATGAGTTGAAACCTAAAATTAAACCCTTTCTGAGCCTCATGAATATTAAATCATTACCTCAAGAGCCTCAAACCTCTACCTCTTCAGACCCTCAACAATCTCAAACTAACCATAAGATACACTTATGAATGATGATTGCATGAAACAAATCTAATCTAAAAACATTAGTGATATAATGCCAAAAATTCTACAAAACTGTAGCAAAAAATTAAAACAAAACATAGTGACGAATTTTGAAGAGGTATGAAGAATGTTGTGTTACTGGTAACTTGTCAGACACCATTGTGTTAAGATGGAGTAGCTGGTCTGATCTTATTTAGATACCACCAGTTTATTGTACATTTATGTCTCAATTCTCCCCCAGTCTACAATGAGAGTACTTGTACATATGGCAACCTAACTTGACACATGGGAGTTCACATTCTTTTTTCTACAATTTAATTATATCTTTTTAACAAAAAGAAAGAAACAAATATTAAAAAAAAATTCCCATTGAGTAAATACTTTAAACCATTTTCACCTGTTACTTTGTTTGTTTTTGATAGTCATTCTTCATGTGTATTATGCATCATTGTCTGCCATTGCCTTGTAATGGGGAGAAAAGTCTAATGATAATAAGTATCAATATTATTGTTCTTTACAGGTATTTTATTTTACAATTTGAACATGTCTGAATGTTTTTATTTTCCTTTTTAGCAACTTGTTTTGATCCTGTTTTCTATTCTATTAAGCATGCCTGATTGAATCAAACTTACAAACTACAGAGATAATAAAAGCACTGATTACATTATGTATGAATGGTCCATGTCTATGACAAACATTTCAGTGATTTGACCTCAGTGCAACATTTCAGTGATTCTCCAAGTGTAAAGCATCTCAGTGAATCCTCTGACAATACACAAAGACATCTGGAACAAAATTCCCCCAGAATTCAAAATATTTTCTTTTCCATTGCTAAAGATCTTGTACTAATAATTGCCCTCAGTGGACACTTCTGATCTACAAGACATTCAAGATAAGACACTTGAAGTATTTACAGATGGTAGCAATGGAATGTGAGCAGTATAATTGTATTTTAATTGGTCTGTAACTGACATGGCTGGTCAAAACACTGCTGGAATTGTATAAAATAACACTTGTCTACAACCATCCACAACTTTATTTACATGGGTGATGTACGAAATTCAAAATACAACATAACAGTTTGGTTTTGTTGGATGACCTGCTCTGGAAAGTTAATGTTTGGATAAATAACATCTCTAGCTGGACTGACTAGTGATAGAAAACATATGTTGATATTTATCAGAAGATCCAAATTTCTATGTAAAAATAATGAATACTTCCACTGTAAACACAACATGGTTTAGACAGCAGAGCTTGGTCATAAAGTTGTCAAATAAAGAAGGTTAAGGGATGGTACAGGTAATGAGAGCTGACAATGCATACTATTGTATGTCAGGAGAGTAATAAACCTTTATGTCTTATGTACATACTACTTAGTTAAGGTCATAGAAATAACTCAAAATGGAGAGAAAGTGCACTTATAATGTAATTATGTACAACTTTAAAGTACAACTTAAGGTGAAAGGTCAGAAATGTAAAACTTGGTCAAGTTCAAGGTCAGAAAGTAAAATAATATTTTCTTAGAAATTGCAATACAAGTACAGGGGGGACACGTTTTCATTCATTTGAAAATATAATTTTTATGCTATTAGTGGTAGATATTGAATTTGGAAGGAATGGAAGTTCTTGTGCAATCATTTTCCAACCATGTCTACTAGTATTACTTGGTTAAGGTCACAGGGATTACTCAAAATAGAGAGAAGTATATTTATAATGTATCCACAACTTTAAGATAGGTGTAAGCTCTGCAATGTAAATTTATTAATCTGGAAAATATTGAGTAAAACGGGGTCAATTTCAAGGACAAAAAATTCTGAGAATTGCATCTCCTGATGTCAACAATGTTTAACATTGCTAAATGACCATTCTATTCTGTCTTCATCAGTTTTATAGATCTGTTAAAACCAGATGTCATCAGACAAGTATCAAAGCAGATTATTACCATTACATGATTAACTAAGGATGATTTATAAAGCACTTATTATGAATTATTGCAAGAAAAGGAGAAAAAAATATCTTAAATCTGCCTGATCTAACAGACAGAAACAAATAAATTGGAAAGCAAAAGTCCATAACAACATGGAACTCTTTGATGTTTGGAGGTAAATAAAGTCAATGAGTAAAACACAATGAAAATGTTCTAGTTCTATGCTCATAAAACACATTTTGGAGTTTTACATATAAATTCATTAATGGAAGACTTCTAGAAAAGAAGATGATGCGATTTGCGATTGATGATGATGGAAAGTTGTCTAATTTAAGGAAACAATTATAGATGTTTAAGATGATACAATACTCTGAGCTATCTCTACTAGCGTTACTCATGATTAATCTAAATGTAATCAGGCATATTTGGGGTAAAAAAAATAGGTAAGATTGACAGTTTGTATTTTGTCCATAGGTCCCTATAATAAAAACAATATAAAGAAACTATTCAGTCTAAGAAGTTGGATTACTTTCTCCTGTAGACATCTTGCACTTTATACTGATCTTATCTTCAATACAAACATATCAAATTTCTACTATTTTTTTTAAAGAATATAATTTTTAAGCTCCAGGAATGAGATTGTACTTTTAACTAAACTAAATATTTATTTTTCGTGACTGATTCATTTTAACACATACATGTAATTATCTTTTGCAACTATAAACAAACTATTTTTGTAAGATTTTTTTTCCTCAGCTGATATTTATTTTAATCTACATAAATGAAATAAAATAAATGAATATTTTTTGGAGGAAAAAAGTAATTCTAGCATATACAAAATATTACAAAACAATTGTGCTGTTGACAGAGCATGAATCTGTTTAGACAACATGTGTATCTAAACTTACTGCACAACCTCTGCATATCAGAAATTATTTGATAAATTCTAGTATTTTATTTTGAAGTAGTTTTTTGATAGGTACTTAACAACAATATATGAAATTTTGTCTTTGAGAAGTTTAAGTGCACAATAATTATCACATCAAACACTATTTTTCCCTTTGATATCAACATTGGTTTCCATGTTACTAATTTAATTCAATTAAAATCTCATCATTATGTAATAATAACAGGGTACAGTTTAATTTATATCATTTTAATGATAAGATTCAAGACTTTGAAAATGTGCATCTTTAAATGGTATAATTGGTAATCAATAAGATATTTACAAACATGATAAATTTCAATAGTTTTTATTTTATTTCAATCATTAGATTATATAACCATGTCAGTAACTCTTTGACAAAACCCTTTTCTTTCAAACCAGGTATTGCATTTTCTCAGGTTTTTTTTCACTTAATTTTTTTAAACAAGATTTAATGGGAAAATTGTCCTGGTATAACACCAATATGGATGTACATTAGAAGGTCTAAAAAGTGATGGCCAACAGTTCACTAACAAAAAGCAACCACACACTCATAAAAATGAAAAACATAAGTATGGACAGTATAACAGCAGCTGAGGGTCAGTGAATTTTCATAGTTAATTGACTTCTAACTTTAACTTACTACTAATTAACTAAGAAGGTATAATACATTGGTTAAAGATCATTACTATAAAGACAACAAAATAATAACCGATAATTCTAGTTGTAACAGATTTAATTATTCATAAACATGGTGCTAAACACCAATAAATAAATAAATCAATCAATCAATCAATCAATCAATCAATCAATCTAAAGAAATTAAATGGTCTTTGTGTGAGACCAGAATAAACAGGGCATCAATTTGTTGGAATTGAATACAGAATAAAATAACACTATATACCAGTAATATAGGATGAAATATAAGCATACCTATTCAATTGCTAGATGAACTTAGTAGTTACACCAGCAGATTGTCCATATTTGTTAGCAAAGAAAACCTGCCTCAGATAGTCAACTATATAATTGCTAAATGTATTCATTTACTAACATGTGGTTTATATACTAACAAAGATTTTGAATTTGAACAATGTATAGGAAATATATATTGACAAGTTTGTATGTGAAAATCTGTTGCATTTCAATATCACATTTATTTGTTATTTGTTTTGTTTTTAATATGTCACAAACATGTCTTATGTTTAAAGGCAATAAAGAATTTCAATACAATATGTAGATGTTTCTATTTACATTATTTATTGCAAATTCATATTTTTCTTCTATTGTGTGTGGACAGATTTTTATGTGATCATAATAAACACAGGAAAATTTTGCTCAATTGAAATTAAGGTGAAATTCATGTTTCTTTTTTTCTTAAAAACAATTTGCTTTGTACACTATCAACTTTTTCTGGCTTAAGCAATTGATGTTTTGACTGTCTACAGAAGAGTCAGTGACTTGAAGCAGGTCTTTGGTTTTTTTCCAGAGTACTACAGTTTCCTTCACCAATAAAATTGACTGCCATGATATAACTGAAATATTGTTGAAAGTGGAGTTAAACACCATGAAACCTAAACCAAAGAAGAAGTTATAGAATATTCTACCATGCTAAGTCAATCACTGGTTTTCAATCTTCATCAATTAATACAATGGAATGAATTGACGTAAACAAAGTTAGTTTGTTTGTGAGTAAAATTCTTGTTTTTCACTTGTGTGGAACTGACATGGGCAGAAAAGATAGATATAAACAAGATCAATCTACTGAGGCATCACTGACTGTAAATTGTCTTCATTCCAAGTAATGGGTGGCACTTGATTTAATAAATCTAAAAACTCTCAATAACATGACATGTTCTTATTGAAATGGAACTGTAATTATGACATGTTCTAATTATATATACAATGATTAAAAAGCAGGGATAAAACTTGTTCAGCTGGCAACTGAATTCTTTAATATTCTATGTGCAAAAGTCAATTGCTGGTCCCCAAGAATTTTTGCTTTGCTGCTAAAATTGTTGTTTCAGGGAGCACAGCTGGCAACTGCAGAAAAATGCCAAGCTTTGTCCCTGAAATGGAACACTATTAGGCACGAGTTGCATTGCATGGCATTATTTTGCTACATTCAAATCTACACATATAAATAGTTCTAATACAGAACCAGTATCATTAATATTATATTTGATACACAACACAGCAGAGCATGTTCTTACTAACACAAGAAGATCAGATAATAAGTCATTATGGTAACATTGAAGTCCACTTAGGAAATGGCTGTATACCAATATATCACAGTCTGGGACTGAATGACATGGAGTCATTCTGACAAAGTTCTCACTGAATGACATGGACTGTGATTAAAGAGAATTTCTTGTGAATGACATATTTTACTGTCATTTAGGGCAAGGTTTTGTGAATGACATAAGCTGCCATTCAGAGCAAATTCTTACAGTGATGATCAACTCAACAAAAATGAACAACCATCCCTCACATCCAATTATTGAAAAAAATGTTTTAAAAAATGTTTATATTTGTTCTATTTCCAATTGTTCGGTCTCTTTGAGTTTCCTCTGCAATAGTATCACCCTTATGAAGGTTTGTAAAAGTCATTATTGACAAGACTATTATTATGTTTTAAATGCTGCAACATGATTACTGACATATAATATAGAAGAGAACCAGGAGTTATATAAATATCACAGTAATATTTTCTATGTCAAAGTTATAATTTACAGACAGTATATTAGAATAAGTGACATCTTAATTCAATAAAGACCAACAATTCAATCTATCATACTTTGTTCTTATATATACAAATTGCATTTTTATTTGACTTCAAAGGACTAAGTGAGTTTCCCACCAGTTGATTTCATAATAAATATGTATTATACATGTTAGTCATTTTCTGCTATAAAGTATGCCAATAATTCCCGTATTTTTTATGTGATTAACTTTGATGTTTTGTACAGTAAACTTCCATCTTCTTTATTGTTCATTACATGTGTTTTATAAATGTCTTACAAGATGTCCAATTTTAAGTTTTCATTTAAACTTTTTTTTTTTTAGTTTCACCTGCTCATGAGAAAATACAAGGGTGGTCTCTGCCCCACGATAAACTTTAATAATTTGCCTTCTATCTTTTGCCTTTTATTTCAAGCCAAACTACTGTAACATAGATAATGTATTGTTGTCTTTTGTGTTAAGACTTATAGCTTTATTACATAAGATGTGTGGCAAGTTGTCAGAGGTAGATGTTTAGGTCTAATTTTCAGCTGTTTTTAATCTTTTTTTAATCACTACAGACTACCTCCTATTATAATTATACTTATATTATATAACATTTAATTGATCTGTACATGAGGAATCTTCTTCTGTAATCTTTAAATTTCAACAGCAACAAAATTGAACTGAGTTAATTGGTGATTTTAGTAATTTTTTTAAAACATTTTTTAAGTCACATAAAGAATTGGGAAAAACCAGAGCCAAATTTTCTTATCTGTTACTTCAAATAATAACAGAATCATACAGGTTGATTTGTAGACATCCCCCATTTATAAAATTAAAACTAAACTTTTCTTCACCAGCCATATAAATAAACAATTAGTCCTCTGTAATCTAGAGATACAAATTCCCATATGGGAAATAATCCACACCTAATTAGTTTAATTGAAAGAGCAATGATTACAAGACTCAAAGGGACCATGATGTAACAGTCTAATCAGTGTTGCTCAGATGTTTTAATTCTTCCTTTGGGATTGTCAGCACTTTATGAGTCCTGTGAAAATATGTCAAGATTTCATGCCTATACATTAACTCTAACTAAATACAGCTGTACCAAGCCCTCCCTCTTCTGAGAAGCAAATGTTCTAAGTGTTTAAAAATTAATTTGTTATTTCTAAAATTGCAATCATTTCAAGCACAAACTGTTTTCTTCATCATACAACAAATATATCATAATTTATTTCATTCTTGTAACAACATGTATTTAGTGAATCAGTAATTGTTGCATAATGTCAAATGAGCAATTCCTTAGCAATATCTTGAGCAATTTCTTAGCAATAATATCATGAGCAATTTCTTAGCAATAATATCATGAGCAATTTCTTAGCAATATCATGGCGAGAAAATTTACGATGAGATGATGAAAAAATGTCTGCTTTGTACTGGACCAATACGCTTTTTGTAGCAATAGCTCGACACACTAGTTCAGTGAAACAACTGTCCGCAGGTAGACATTTTGTTCCACTCAAAAACTTCTGAATGTATCATCTTGTAAAAGATTGTCTTTATTATACAAGAAATTACATACATGTATGCCTAATCAACTTTTAAATCTACAATTTTTAAAAACTAAAATCGTAGATATCAAATTTAGTGCACACGACTGTCGACATGACACATTTCTTGAATAACCTTCATCAGGTACCCTCAAAATCCAAAGACTGCCTTTATTTCACAATTGTATGTATACATGCTGAAATAACAACTGACAGATTATTTTTCTTCCAGACCTCCCTATAAACCTGTATCACAGATCAAGATACTGTACATCTCATTCATCATTAAGTTCTGTAAAGATAAAGTAGTGTTTGATGTGTCCCCTGGTGGATATCAATAACACATCATCACTTACCAAGGGAAATAACTCTACATAAATTGACCATATGCTTTAATTATTTTAGGACAATATCAAAAGATGTTTACAACCTTGCTGTTGCATCTGAAAAATTACCAAAAAACACTTTACAGAGGAAATATACTGATCATGTAGGGTTCTTTTGTAAATGTTGTTTTGTAAACATTGTGTATTGTTAAATAGAAATTAGGTAGGTTTTATTTGGGGGTGGGGGTGAGAGGAGTTTGGGGTTGAATATCCAGATATTAAAATAGATATATATATATAGATTGATTGATAAATTGTTGTTTAATATGAAGTGAGCAGTATTTTTTCAGTCCTATTCATGAGGAGAATGTATTTACAAAAAATAAATCATTTAGGAAAAAAAGTGGCACTCATGGGATGAAATTTAGATTGCCACATAAAAACAAGTTGGATAGTTGGAAAATTTTACCTTACAACAGGCCACCAGCGACCACTCCTGACAGACTGTCTCTCATTAGACGTAAAAAATGTGCTGAGAGTGTACAATTAACAGACAATCAACTAGACATAGACAATTACTCTCTGGTCAACAATCAGTCAGGATTCAATTATTATCTGTAGTTACAAACTAATTAACAAAGGTAGACCTATAGGAAATATTACAACATACAAAGTGGAAAATGATGGACATGAAAATAACCTTACTGCTTTGTCTAAAGTACAAAGTAGAAAATGATGGACATGAAAATAACCTTACTGTTTTGTCTAAAGTACAA
>MJUT01035495.1:895264-907224 GCA_002080005.1 Gigantidas platifrons
TGCTTTGTCTAAAGTACAAAGTGGAAAATGATGGACATGAAAATAACCTTACTGCTTTGTCTAAAGTACAAAGTGGAAAATGTTGCACATGAAAATAACCTTACTGCTTTGTCTAAAGTACAAAGTGGAAAATGTTGCACATGAAAATAACCTTACTGTTTTGTCTGAAGTTCATGCATCACATCATTATCTATGAATGAGAAATGCATGTGATGATATCATGTAATCATCATGTGGTGCAATTTTCAAACATGTATTTTTTTTAAATAAAAAACGGATCTTTGTTTTTTTTCACAGACTTATTTTTATATATAAACTAAGTTATTTATCCGAGTCATCCATCATAAAACTATCCCTAATACCTCCACACAAAAAGAGAAAAAAGAGAGGGAAAAATGAAGTGACCTTCACAATCTATATAACAATGCCTCTCAAACAAGGATAAATAATAAGGTCATGTAATTAGGTGTCTATACATCAAAGAAGAGTTGTCTTATCTTAGAATCAGATAAATACCAAACAAATCAATTATCCAATCATCACACAATATCTTAACATTCCTTCCTGCCATTTTTATTTTCTATTTTTGTTTTCTTTAGCACTAATTTTTATTGACTGCTGGAAAATAGAAACAATTTTTTATGATTGCTTTATCCACTTTGTAGTAAAACTCATCAATTGGTTATCAATAAATCAAAACAAATATGAAATGAATGAAAAAATAAAAAAATTTGTTTTTTTTTATCATTTTAATTGATTTATCTAAAATAAAATGAAGGAGTCAGATAATATATTTATATTAAATTTTGCAACCTATTATAATCCTACTTGATTCTCATTAATGGGAAAACTGATTTGTATAACAACTTCATACAGTGAAGTGATGACCGAGATTTATCAACGAAACAGGTACATTTTTTGTATATCTAGTCTATGGATGTCAAAACGTGAAGAAAGAATTTTTTTTTTTTATATCATTTTATTTGATTTATTTTACAGAAATTAAGGAGACTGGTAATATATATACATTTCTCCCATTATGACGTCATTTTAACCCTGCTGAACCAGTGGTGGAAAAATCTGTAATCCTCTAGAGGATTAAAATGTCTCGTGCCTTTCCCCGCATTTGACTCCTCGTTCTAAAGTTCGTGTTAAATAATGGGAGAAACAAATTCTCCTTCAGTTGCCCATGTGCGTTACGATATTTCTCCACTCTCGAGAGTTAAATTAAAAATTTTAACCACTCGCCTTACGTCTCGTGGTTAACATTTTTATTTTAACTCTCTTGAGTGGAGAAATATCGTAACCCACGGGCAACTGAAGGAGAATCTATATATACAACATTTTGCACCTTCATATACAATGAAGTGATGACCAATATTTACCAACAAAACATGAATAACAACAGTCTATGAATGCCAAAAGGTGAAGAACAGGTAAGATATGTATGAAGAGATTCACTGACTCACACACTAATACCATATGTTTCTATCTAATAATCGTTATTATCTCAGACAATTATAAAGAAGTTACAACAGAAGAGGTAACATCAAACACAGCCAACAACTTTATTAAAATCTTATTACAAATAATATTTATGTAATTAACGCTACAGACATACTGCAGCATCTGTCCTATTCATCTACGAATACAAATTAAATTTTTCAGTATTTCATTTCATAGACATGAAAGATGTTCTTATACTGTATGAAAAGAGAGTTTAAACAGTGATGGTCAATAATTCCACCAATATCAACAAAACAAAAGAGAGTTTAAATAGTGATGGTCAATAATTTCACCAATATCAACAAAACAAAAGAGAGTTTAAATAGTGATGGTCAATAATTCCACCAATATCAACAAAACAAAAGAGAGTTTAAATAGTGATGGTCAATAATTCCACCAATATCAACAAAACAAAAGAGAGTTTAAATAGTGATGGTCAATAATTCCACCAATATCAACAAAACAAAAGAGAGTTTAAATAGTGATGGTCAATAATTCCACCAATATCAACAAAACAAAAGAGAGTTTAAATAGTGATAGGCAATAATTCCACCAATATCAACAAAACAACTACCCAACCCTCACCTCAATTCATAATAATATAGCAGTGCATATTTACATGAAATATGATGTTGGAAATGCAGGTCCTGGCTTGTGACAGGAGCAATTCTCTAGTACATGTATTCATCTTATGTGAAAGGGAGATAACTGTCAACTTATGACCAACTTGGCTTTCCAAGGGAGATAATCAAAAAACAAAACTAATATTATCTTTTGGAAGTAAATATCAAAATTTAAGTCACACAAATGTATTGTAATTCTTTACAGAAGTTTTATTTAATAGTGCCCCAACACCTAATAGAAAAGAGCAAGAATATTTAAATGGTCAATTTTGTAGTTGTAACAAGATATTATCCTCTTAACAAGTTATTTTACATAATAAATGTTAGAGAATACCAAAGGGGCAATCAAAAACAAAAAATAGAATATAAGGCTTATTTGATGGTTAGCATAACATACATCATACATGACTTGTTAAGCAAACATATCTATATTTTTATCAATTCACTTCATTTAAATACACATTTCCTCACTAAACCATTATCAATGCGACACCTTCAAATCTTTTTAAATTGTCACTTCAATGGTGTCTTTTACCAGTGTTATTTTAGAGATATCATTTCTGCACTAGACACAAGGATGGCACATTGTTGTACTATTTGATAACATGATTAAACTTTTTAACAGCACACATGACCTATTGAAAACATATTCATAAATATACAATTCCAGCATGTCATCAAGCATCCTTCCTTCTACCTGTTGCAGTCTAGTTACTGTATCTTAAAATTAAATTTTGTTATATTTTTCTATCTTAAATATTTTGGGTATTCCTGAGTCAGTGTAAATGATTTGCACACTGTTTTCCTCTCATTTGTCTTCATGAGAGAGTATTGCAGAGTTCGTGAAATTTGTCAGTCCTGTCAGACATGACCAGCAAAATTTGGACAGATTTTGCTGAGGACTGACACAAGACTGGTATTTTGCAATAGAAAATTAATAAGGACTGACATTTTTATCACTAGGATGACCAAACCCATATGCAATTTTGTGAACCCTGATATTGTATATTGTACATTAATTTCATTGTCAACAATATGTATATTATGTAACTATGCCCCAAGTTGGCCCATTTTTAAAAATAAAGGATTCTTCGTCTTCCTCATGCAGGCCTTTCAATAAGAGGTGGTACCATGTACTTTTACCTGCCTAAAAATGGTTTTTGGTACCTGCAGATTTTAAAGAGTGTTGTATAAGATATTCATGAAATTTTTTCAAATTTTAATAAAAAGTACCACCTGTAAATAGTGAAGTACTGGTAGACTTGAAAAATATTGAATGCCCTGGAAAAACTATGCCCCAAGGTCATCCATTATTAAAAATAAAGGATTTTTCTTCTTTCTCCTGCTGCTCGTGATTTTGAAAATTTGATATTTCTTGTGGCTATCTATCTGCAAAGTCAATGTCATGTTTGTGTTTATCTACAATGTATATGTAATGTTTAATGGTATTGTAAAGAAGAACCTGGATTACACCCAAAACACCAGATAGAAAACCTGTCAGCCATTTAACACTAGCAGGTGGCAAGTGTAGAGAGATTTAACTAATGGTGTTATCAATATAACTTTTTTCTTCTGACAATCAAATAATTTTCAGTGATTATCTTTCCCTGGCCATCAAACTATTGTTCAATCAGATACAAATGGAGCATTTATTTTCCAATTACAAATAATAACAGTTAAGATGTATCATATAGCATGCTCTTTATCAAGGTGTTAGTTCAAGTAATGTAATAAACTGTCTTAGAATGCCAGTTCCTTTCATTTACAATCCTGACTTTTCCTCTTAAATTTGTGATTCTTGAGTTTTAGGTGCATTTCCTTCTATAATTAATTTGATATCTCCTTTTTGATAACTTCATTGCCCTTGTTACGTGTGCACTCTTTATTTATACAGTTTATTGTTGTTACCTCTTAGGCTCTTGTAGGTAAAACTATCTAAAGAGGTTAGTGTATGCTAGTTTTTTGTTGTGACCTCTGTTGTAGGTAAAACTATCTAAAGAGGTTAGTGTATGCTAGTTTTTTGTTGTGACCTCTGTTGTAGGTAAAACTATCTAAAGAGGTTAGTGTATGCTAGTTTTTTGTTGTGACCTCTGTTGTAGGTAAAACTATCTAAAGAGGTTGGTGTATGCTAGTTTTTTTGTTGTGACCTCTGTTGTAGGTAAAACTATCTAAAGAGGTTAGTGTATGCTAGTTTTTTGTTGTGACCTCTGTTGTAGGTAAAACTATCTAAAGAGGTTAGTGTATGCTAGTTTTTCATTTTGACCTCTGTTGTATGCAAAACTATGATATCCCAAGAGGTTCCTATATGATTTTTGTTTATATACTGTTTTATTGTTTGTTTATGTCTGTTTTGGCCACTAGAGACTACTTGGCTATCAAGAAGGAAAGGTTGTGATCCTATAATGTGGTTTAACGCTGCCACATTTAGGTGTCTGTCCTCGATTTCCATCATCTTCAGAGAAACAGAGTACCTGTATAATTTCTTATTCCAATTTTAACAGGTGTATTATGTAACTTATTATTATTTTTTCTGTTCTGACACAAGCTTTCATTTTTCATCAAAAGATGAAACGAAAATATTTATAGATAAGTTAGGAATGATGTATCAGTATGTTGATCAATATATATAGTTGATGCTTATAGAGTACACACTGTGCCATAAGATCATTCTAAAAATGTTATAATAAATTAAAATTTTATCTCAATCTTTAATAAATGTAATTTTTATCTCTTACCTTGTATTATAGAGGTTCAAACAACAATTTTTCACTCCTTATCTCTGTAACGATCCCTCTGTAATGTACAACAAGACTTAATTATATCTTCTATGTTATCTTAAAGTTCACACTATATCTTAAATTGTGTATCAAGCCTGGTCTAAAATAACCAAATTATCAAAGTTAGCTGTTTTAATTAATCTACTCATTGTAATTCTGTCCACAGTCTATAAATATTGTGTATCAACTTAGTGTTAAAATCATTAACCTGTTGACATGACTAAATTATACATTTATAATCCTTGGGGGGAGGCAACAGAGGTGCCCATTTTGATGATAAAGTCAAGATGTCTATATTTTCCAAAATTAAAAGCTTTACAGCATTTTTATCAAGCCTTTTATACATTTTGAAAATGAAGATTTTTTTTTTATTACTGTCCACAGATTACAACTTCAGAAAAGACAATTAAATGGAAATCTTTGTAATATGTTATAAAAGTCAATTTTGATTGAAAAAGGCTAAAACCTTAAGTGGTAAAATATGTGGTTTACTACATATAGAAAACGTCTAGCATCATTTCAATAATAGCAGAAATAGGAAGAACCAGGGGACTGGCAGTTTTGGGAAACTGGCAGTTTTGGGAAACAAGTATTTTCCCTCTTAAAAAGTTGATTTGAATCATTTTGTCTGTATTTAATCTAAAATCTGTGTTTAAGTATTGCATTAATACTAAAATTTTACAATTTTATTCTTTTCTGTATCTTGAAATCCGACTTTCAACAATATTTTGTCCTGGGTTTGAAAATGAATAATTCCATCCCCTTTCCCTCCCCTCAAAATCGAATGATCATCAACTTATGGTCATATAACTAAACAGCAACATCTGATCAGACTGCTCATGATATATATCCAATAAATTAATTACTTCAGTATTTTAAACATTCAATTATTACAAAATTGTATTTTTAAATTTCATAAAATTCTAGTATAGAACTTCCTGCATAGCAAATATATGGGGAAGATTTAGTAAAGAAAAACATGTATACTGTGTTAGTTTTCAAAATCTTTGAAAATAGTTTGAAAATCAAGGGAAGTAATCCTTTTTATACTCCTGTTGCCAGTTCAAAAGAGTAAAAGTTTTGACTTTAGTCTTCAGAAACTCAGAACTTTGTCATTACTAGTCTACTATCCAGAACAACAAATCCTAAGGTTGCTTAGTACCAGATATATATCTTAAAGAAATAGAAAAGAAATGTTTCAAATTTATATGGAATGGTAAACCAGATAAAGTTAAAAGAAATTTGATTATAAATTCATACGAAAAAGGGGGGTTGCAAATGATTGATATCAAAAGTTATTTCATAGCTCTAAAAGCATCTTGGGTAAGTAGACTGGTAACCAGACATATTTCTAATTGGAAGTTTATACCATTAAAATATTTTAATGCCACTGGTAAAAACTGGTTAGTATTTAGCATGAACCTAGATAGCACAAAATCATTAAATTATTTGAAAAAAATACCAGAATTTTATAGAGAAGTAGTCAAATGTTGGAATTTATGTGGTGGCGGTCAAACAAAATCACCTGTCACATTCATAGATATCAGAAAGCAAATTATTTGGGGGAACAAGCACATTACATTTGAAAATAAATCAATTGTTTTTGAAAATTGGATAAAAAGTGATTTAATTTATGTTAATGATATTTTAGATGCTACAAAAACTTTATCAAGCAAATTTATTTTAGAAAAGTTAAAGTTTAAATCTAATTGGATTGCAGAATTCAACATTGTGAAAAAATCGTTTCCAAAAAACTGGATAAAGATTATTAAAACAGAAAATTCAGTCAAAAGTACTGTAAATATTAAAAGAAATAAGATTATATGGAAAAATAACTATATTGAGACTTCATATTTATCGAATAAAATACTATATAATTCACTGCTTTTTAACAAAGTAGAGTCTTCTATAGGAGTTGACAAATGGGTAAAAATATTAGATATTCAAGAAAAATCTTTCATGCAAATTTATTTTTTCATATTTGGAAGAAAACAAACTAAAAATATTTAGATGGAAAAAATTATTATTTCAATGAAAAATTGTGAATAATAATCGATGTAACTTTTGTGGAAATGAAGAAGACTATCTTCATTACTTTATTACATGTTCTTTTTTGAAAACGTTTTGGGAGAAAATATATAATCTTTTTAAAAGTAATAATTTAGAATTTACATTAAAGTTAAAACATTTTATATTTGGTTATAAGATATCTGATAATAATTATTATGGTGTTAATTATTTCATTACAATTCTTGGTTTTTCAATATATAAATCATATTATTTATCTGAACAGAAAACAAAAAATGTAAATGTTTATAAAATTTTTATATGTGAATTAAATAAAAGAATTGATGAGATAAAAAATCATAGTATAAATAATAGTTTTTTGTATGCTATGAAAAAGAAAATAAATAGTTCTTAGATATTATTATTTCTATTCTTAAAATGTATTTAAATTTGTATCAGCTGATTAATTCCCTGGATAATCAGTGGAGTGTAACAGGGTACATCAAGAGAAGCTTGGACTCTTGATTAAATTTGTAACAAGCAAGAATTCAGAATAAATAAAATTATTATGTTGTTAAAAAAAAAAAGAACTCTTCCATTGCCAGTTATAAAAGAGTGAAAGTTTTGACTTTAGTCTTCAGAAACTCAGAACTTTGTCATTACTACCCAGAACATCAAATCCTAAGGTTTGTTTTTTTAATTGTACATTTTGTAAGAACTCTTCCATTGCCAGTTATAAAAGAGTGAAAGTTTTGATTTAAGTCCTTAGAAACTCAGAACTTTGTCATTACTACCCAGAACACTAAATCCTAAGGTTTGTTTTTTTAATTGTACATTTTGTAAGAACTCTTCCATTGCCAGTGAAAAAGAGTGAAAGTTTTGATTTAAGTCCTCAGAAACTCAGAACTTTGTCATTACTACCCAGAACACTAAATCCTAAGGTTTGTTTTTTTTAATTGTACATTTTGTAAGAACTCTTCCATTGCCAGTTATAAAAGAGTGAAAGTTTTGATTTAAGTCCTCAGAAACTCAGAACTTTGTCATTACTAGTCTACTACCCAGAACATCAAATCCTCAGGTTGTTTTTTTTTTTAATTGTACATGTTTTAAGAACACTGCATACTCATAAGTTTTATCACTTTCAATGATGAAGATGTAATGAAAACAAATAAAATACTGTGAGAAAACAGAGAAGATTCATTACTAATCCCCTGGTGTGTAATTAACCATTGTATAACACATTATATCTGCTTCACAGACCCACATTTTATAGGTATACAGTATTGTAAAAGCTATTGAGTTATCTCCCCCTGGTGTGCAATCTGTCTGGCCTGTACAGCTCTACAGAAGAGTTTGGTATATACATTAAAAGACATTTTATTACCATTTTTCAACAATCAATAATTTCATAAGATTAAATTGTATATATAAGATTTGTTTCTGTAATAAACAAGCAATTATTTTTACTTCAGAAGTAGTCTGTTATTAATTTAACAAGATTTTTTTTCAAATATCAATATCATGCTAAGTTCTAAAACAATAGAATTCCTGATATCAGCCAATGAAATACAACAATTTAACAAAGTAACGATTGTTTGAAGTTGTATGTTATTATAGATCAATCAGAATTTGATGTTTTCTGTAGATATTTCATCATACAGATGATTAATCAACTCCGTAATCAGCTTGGTTAATAACATGTGTGTAACACAGACAAACTTATGTCTCTCAAGGCTGTGTGTATTTTGCAAAGGAAAAAAACATTCTACTGTTTATATCCTGGGACTTGTCATGGCACAATTCTGATTTTAATCCACTATTAAATCTGGCTTAAGTTTTTTATGTTTATTTTGATAGTAGACAATCAATAATCATGTCCAGAAGTTCATGACTTTTCTGTCAAACAGCTGTATTTTTTGACTTTCACAAACACAAACAGCTGGTATGAATTCAAAATAAGTGTGCATACACGAAAATGATATAAAATAACTTCTTTATTTTTCTGTCAAGGAGCAGTAAAAAAGTATTGCATATAATATGTTCAGTATACTATTGATGTAAGTTTTCACCCATCTTTTTCTATAATTATTTGCATGAAGACCTAGTTTTTTTTTCTGTAGTAATTGGGTATTCTTTATTATTTTCTGGCTTGAATCTGTTGAAAAAATTAATGACATGAACAGACATTATTTTGAAGTTTTTGTTTTTTTTTCTCTCTCTCGGTCTTCAAAGATCAGTTATACAGCATTGAGAGAAATGTAAAACTTTTTACAAAACTAACAAAAGTTTTATTTTTTATATTTATATATAAAAAAAAGATGCAAAATATACATACCTATATGATATCTTTGGAATTTCAAAATGACCCATCAAGATTTTGACTAGGATATTAGGAACACAGTATTATCAATGCCCAATTTAAAACTAGTTAGGATTAAATCCAACATTAAAAGTTCCGTCTCTAGACACACCCATAAAACAATTAATTCCTGTATAATTATCTCAGTTAATTACACACACTTTTTATCATCTAATTTACAATTTTGTACCAACAAAGTTTTCCAACTAGCTCCAGTTTACAACAAGATAGTGACTCAGCCAATCAGATTACAGGTCATGCTGTTATCACCTCTCTATGCGAATTATTGCAGTCTGTTCTCTTCAAAACTTTTAGAACATTGGACAATTCCATTACTTCCCTGGG
Organism: Gigantidas platifrons; assembly: GCA_002080005.1. NCBI lineage: Eukaryota > Metazoa > Mollusca > Bivalvia > Mytilida > Modiolidae > Gigantidas > Gigantidas platifrons. The sequence goes on from MJUT01035495.1 coordinate 904,882, forward strand.
GGGTTATTGTCTTTCTCAAAAATTGACAGAAGTGATAAAAAAAAGTCAGTGAAAGCACAAAACTGCAGATATAAACAATGCTTGTCAATTCAATTCAGATATTGCAGGAAAATGTACTTAAAGTAAACTATAGCTGTGATAGCTTTAATACAGGGGTAAATCAGAATTTAGAACATCTGTATTTGCTCCCATTTCAACACAACACAGAACAATTCAAAAGCAGATTACTCAACAAATTGGGGAAAAAAAACATATTTTTTTTTACGTTTCCATGACAATGGAGTAAAACAAAATATATCATCAGACAATAGGAACTTCCACAAACATTAGGTGCAAGCCAGTTTATCCTTAAGGGCTATCTTCTCAGTGGTAGGTCCGGGGGAGGGTTCCACCGTTTGGAATACAGATTTTCCTGTGACAAATTTTTAAAATGTACTAGGAAAAAATAGAAAAATATGACACTGAACAATTGCCTGGAACCAACACTCCTCTTTTTCCTAAGAACTCATCCCCTTTCAAAATTCCGAGATTGGTGCCAGCCTCTCCAGCTCAATTACTTCATTATAATTTAGATAGAAAAAAAATGTTCATTGATATAATGATGTGAAGTGTGATTGATAAAAGATAGTTATATCTACAGAGGAAATTAAATTTGTTTGGTTTATTGACAATTCAACTTTTTGAGAAAAAAACTAAGAATTTGAAAAAAGTTAATTCAAATGCAAATTGATTATAATTGTCTCATTTTTTTTAATTTTTTTTTCAAGTTTGTAGTTTCTGAGAGATGTGACCTAAACGAAAATTTAATTGACAATTTGAATTTTTTAGTTCATCTTGCCCATATGGGATATCATTATCACTCTGCCTTTATATGTGTCATACATTAACACCTTTGTCTTCTAAACCACTGAAAACAAACCATGTAGCAATAAACAATTCCTGTGGTTGACTTCCAATATGAATTTGTGATTTGGTGCTGATCAGAAATTCATCACCGCAGACATGACCAATATTGTGATTTGATTGGCTGAAATTCAAAACTCCTTTGTTAATTGAATGCGGTGTGAATGATCCTGGTTATTTTATACTTACAAAAAAAAACAAGATGGCCACCTTCACAAGACAAAGTTTATTATAAAATCATACGGAAAAGGACTAAAATAAGTTTCTCAGAACATCTGATATCATTCAGACACCCGAAACCGTCCCCCACCCAAATTTTAATTAAAAATAAAATATCAAACTCCCAATTTATGATTTTATTTATTAACAGTGTATTATTATATTTATTGTTTGCCACTAACTGTTGTGAGTTGAAAGAAAATACAAATAAGTTATTAATTAACCTTTTACCAGTAATGTAAAAAGAATAATATTATTTTTACCAATACACTGGCTAGTTTGACTTGCCATTGGGGAACTAAAACCCACAAATAACACTGTAATGGATCATAGACAACATTTCTTCCTATTATCACAATTCATTAACAATTGGTCAAAGTCTACTGATCTACAAGAATCAATTAAAACAATACCAGGACAATACTAATGACAAGGCTATACTCATATTTTATATGTAGGTATTTACACTCCACAAATCATTGCTGGTCTGGTTGTCTTAATTCTATAATAAAACAGTTCATCTTGTGCAAGTATAATAAACTAGGGTAACAATCTTTGACAAATGTATACAAAGTCAACCATGATTTCTCATTAGTTTTATTATATCTTATAGTGTAAAACATCCTTGATTTTAACTTTGCTATCCTAAAAAGAAAGTACTGGTAAATGTGTTTAAGAAATAAATCATGGAAGCCAGAATGTGTTGGGAGTTTTAACATGGATTGGCGGATATTAGTATTTTATCCCGAGCCAGAAGCGAGGGATACAATTTACTAATATCTGCCAATCCATGTTAAAACTCAAAACACATTCTGGCTTCCATGATTTATTTCGATTCTGATATGTCTAAGAGTACAAATACGGTAGTATACTTTGATTGGAAGATGGTAATTTATATATACGCTTGCGGAAAATGTCGCACACAATTTATGTAGCTCGAATAATACTGCGCCCTCTATCGGCATTATTCGGGTCACAATTTATGCTGCCAATGGAAACGTCAGTCACATTCATCGGCACATGTGCTAATGAGATAATACGAAGAAATAATTCTGGTTTTTTTTAACAAAGGGAAAGAGTGAGGTCATGTTAGAATTTTAAATTTATAACACCAATGTAACTCCCACAATTTAACACCAATGTTGCTTCCCAAGTTTCACACCAAAGTTACTGCCCAAATTCACACAAATATTACAGCCAAAATAAACATCAATGTTACTG
>MJUT01035495.1:913563-933981 GCA_002080005.1 Gigantidas platifrons
ACATACTCTCACCCATATGTAAGGTGTACTTGATACATACTCTCACCCATATGTAAGGTGTACTTGATACATACTCTCACCCATATGTAAGGTGTACTTGATACATACTCTCACCCATATGTAAGGTGTAACTGATACATACGCTCACCCATATGTAAGGTGTTCTTGATACATACTCTCACCCATATGTAAGGTGTACTTGATACATACTCTCACCCATATGTAAGGTGTACTTGATACATACTCACACCCATATGTAAGGTGTACTTGATACATACTCTCACCCATATGTAAGGTGTACTTGATACATACTCTCACCCATATGTAAGGTGTACTTGATACAGATTCCTTCCCCTATGAAGGTGTACTTGATACATACTCCCAGTCCCATCCCTATTTAGCCACAAAGCATATTGCCAAGAAACAAAATTTATTGATTGATTTAATTTTTAATATAACATACTAAATCAACTGATCATTTTAATACATTTTTAATTTATCTTTACTTGCTAATTCCCTTTATTCCACATTAAAAAAGAAGATGTTTAAAGATATAAAATATTTTTCTATGACTGAGAGATATAAAGATTAATTCTAATAGAAAAGCCATTTTAATATTAATAATTCTCTTTGGTAACTGTACTATAGACAAATTGTCATGTTTTAATACATCCTATTCTCTCTGTTTGCCAAGGGGCTTTAAAACATCAAAATGTCTCCAAATTCAAATATAAAACAAAGCAATATATGAGTAATCTATAGCTTTACAGACAAAAATACACATCTACTCAGAAAATTAATCAATACTTGTTATATTGAAGACAGCTCCCTAGTATTTCATAAGAAGGATAATTTGCCTACTATACATTAAAACATAAACCTACTTCATATATCTGTTGTATTGTTAGTAGACCACATAGATTGATTTCTTGTTATTTTATGTCAAGTAAGCCGTATTTTAGGAAAATAAAAAAACTAGAATATTAATAAAAACAATATCACTGCTTAGGCGGTGTAACAGTTATCGTTGAATGTGGTAGATTCTGATTTCAGATACATGTATATTAAAGACAAGAATATTTATAAAAACAATATCACAGCTTAGGTGGTGTAACGGTTGGCATGCTCGCCTTGAGTACAGTAGATTGTGAGTGCAATCGCTGGTCAAGTTAAACCACAGACAGTTCAGCATATGCTGCATCTCTACTCGGCATTCAGAATTACGTACTAAAAGCAAAGACTGTGGATAATGTGTCCAAGTTGAACGACATGTCTATCTGTGAACTGTTGTTTCAGTGAGCTAACACCATAAAAATCCAAGTCAGCATGTTGGTCTTGAACAAAACAGACTACCAGTACATTATCATCATAACTTGGAAAATTGATCACATGGTGTGAAACAATAATCACTCACTCATAAACCATATAAAACGAAGGTACGTTAAAAGATGGCACTATGATGGAATTATGTGGAGGTTTTGAAAAGGGGGAGATAATCTCACAGAGTTTGACTATAAGGGGAGATAATCATCAGAGTTTGACAATTTTACTTTGCAATGGGCCTTTTACAATCACTCCCAAGTTGTAACTCATCATGTAAGAACAGTTTTCTTTTACATGCAAGGAGAGGGGGATTCTCCAAACATGAAACACTAATTTTCATTACCCCCTTATTCTGTATTTGATACATGCCACAAAATTAATGAATGCCCTGAAAGAAGGGTTCATATCTTGCTAAAGAGGGAGGGAGGTAGGGAGTGAGATAGTAAGCTTATGGTGTTTAAAGCCACTTTCAAACAATATTTCAGCTATATTGTGGCAGTCAGTTTATTTGGTGGAAGAAACAGAGTACACAGAGAAAACCACTGACCTGCCACAAGTCACTGACAAACTTTATCACATAATGTTGTATCAAGTACCTCTTGCCATGATCGGGATTCAAACTCACAACATCAGTGGTGATAGGTACTAATTGCATAGGAAGTTATAAATCCACGACCATGGCAGCCTTCCTGCTGATGAGAAATAAGTCCTTTAACAACTAGGGTTCCTTTTATGTCATAACTTTAGAAAAGGTAGGCATTGTGTTTATATAACAAAGTGTTCTTAAAAAATCTGTTGACTTATGCTGAACTTTAGATCATATATTTTGAATACATGTACTCTAAACAACATTCGCTTTCATACATGTATATTAATTTACAATAATGCAATGTTAATTGGTCTGTATTAGAAATAACTAGTAAAGAAAAGCAAAGGGAAGGATATCAATAGAGAAAATGAATTTTGAATTGACTCCAGTTTACCACAGACACGGAAGAAGATAAACCACTTGTTGTTTGGAAATCAACAGCCTTAATATCTCTGATTTATTCTCATTTACTATTTAAAATAGCATTTCAAGATATGTTTAATAAGTCCTTAAAACAAAGTAATTTTCTAAATAAATATAATAATTATCGTCTTAACATGGATTTATTATTCTCAGTAAAGGGTCCCACCAGCTATTATTACGATTTACATTTAATGTCATCTCTAGGCTTAGCCATGAATGACACATTGGATTACAAACAAAGCCTTGGACGAAGTGAAAACGATACTTTTCCTGTTCCTATCACAGTCAAGATGATTAAGCCAGCTTTTAAATGGCTTTTACTATGGTACAAAGGATAATTCAATAGACGTCCTTCATTGTGATGGAGTTAAGTATTTAACTACGATGGCATAGAAAAACGATCTCCAATGCATTATAGTGATGCTTTCATTGACTGGTTGAATGGCGATACCGTTATTAGCAATAATCACGATACAAATTATCAACATTAAAAATTAACTACAATACACGGCTACTTGTATAGTTAAATAGGACCAGTAATATAACTTAACAATGACTATTGGTTATATAGCTAATCATCTTAATTGTTTCTTCTGCTCTTGAAAATGTTGAAGCTCTTGAAAATAAATGGATCTATCTGATTCATGAACTAATCTTTAATAAGAGATTCATGAAATAATCTTAATTAAAGACTAAAAGTCTTAGGTTTGAATAAAATTAATTCAAATAAGAATGAAATATTAAAAAAAAAACAAATGTCAACCCGTCCCAGTTACACATTGGTTACATATACAATGGATGCCTCAGTGAAAACAACTATATAGCTAATCTCTACAGCCTGACCTGAACATTGTAGTGCAGTTATTTTTTTCCCCCCAGAAGATATGAATTTTCAAATGAACCATGAATTGAACCTATTTGATTCCTTATTTTTACTTAGTATTGAAAACTGTCAATGTTGGTAATCTTGGTAAAGATAAAAGCTTCTTACTTTTTTAACGAGTACCAAAGATTGTGTATTTATAGGGAATCAATACAAGTGACCCTTGAACAACAAGGTTTCAGTCTTACATAGTTCAGCATGTTTTGTGATCAATCTACCAAATCTGCTGTCAGCATGTTTCTATGGCTTCACCAGTGATAATCAATCAACCCTACCACTTGACACAGTAATATCAACTTATATACAGGAAATTATATTTAGTTCTACATTGTTAGACGATAAACTTCATTTATTAAATTATTAATAAACTTAAGTGCAGTCAAGTAATGCATAAAAACACTGCAATAGCGTTAAGATTTATAAAATCTTTATTTTATCCAAGACCACTTTTGAATAAAAGGTAGATTAATGATTCATCAATATCCTGATGTATCTTGATTCAACATTATTGCAGAAAACATTAAGATATTACATGATATACTCCGTCACATGCTATCACTGCAAGAGCTGAAAAAAACGAAATGCACTTATGGTGAGAGAGTAAAAAATTGAAGAGGCTGCAAATAGGATATTTGTTGTTTGAAGTGAAATAAATATTAGTTTTACAAATTTAACATCTGCACATTGCTTTATGAATCACATATCTGCATGTAAGCAAACATGGGTTTTCCAAGAGTAATGGTTCAATTCAAAAAGATCCATACATGGAAATAAAAGAAGCCATTTTCAATTTCCTTATTTATTACAAGTTTGTTCATTAGATTCTGATCTTGTGATGTCTGTAGGACTGGTAATAATTATGAGTGGCATTTAAAGCATTGAATAGAAACTTTGTTTTTGATAAAATAAAGATATTCTGCTCACAGAGATTAATAAACCAACTGAAAATCAAATGCTTAAAACTTCTGATCCAACAACAATATAGACCATTTGCACATTTCTGACTTGATTATAAAATTATACGTCTTTACATGTCTTTTTATAGGAGGTATTTCCCTTTAAAGTGGGCAGATGATCCCCGTTCATGCAAAGTTCCTATGTAAATAACATATATTTTGTACAAAATTTAAATGCTGTAACACCTTGAGAATTCTCTATTTGCTACAAATTATAAAAGAATTATACATGTACTTCAAGATGAACTGTGAGCTAATGCTCACTTATGATACCCCCGCAAACAGGAAGTAGGAATGTGACGGGTCCAAAAATGCTTCCCACGATATGGGGTACCTATATGAAGCTTGTGACCAAATATCAGATTTCTGCCATCAATAGTTGCTGAGAAAAATATCTTGGGACAGACGGATGGACGAACAGAGGTAAAACAGTATACCATCCCCCCCCCCTCCCCTCTGGTGGAGCGGGTATAAAAATTCTTTAGTCTTTTCCTTGGCTCATTTGAAAATGGGAACCATTTTGTCCCTCATAGGGGAAACAACTCCTATAAAAAAGTACAATTTTAGAATCAAATTGGGCATGTGTAAATAGTCTATTTAGGAATGACATATGGGTACCATTCTTTGTTCCTGTTTATCATTTGAAAGCTTAAGAATGCCAAATCACAAATAAATACAACCTTACTTTTCTTTAAGTTATATATACTGGCTGTCAACACTATTTTGCCATCAAGCGTGAATTTGTGTGAAATGTTTTTGATCATTTTTGTAGTAGCTAGTTTTTACATTATCTCTCTTTCAATGGCAAAATGGTGTCTATTAACAGAATGTGAGACCAGAGGCGTAGCTGCATATACGTTGTCACGCCATGGCGTGCACATCGTCAGGTTATGAAAAAAAATAGGAAATAAAATTTACAATAATAATATTTTTCATGATTTTTAATTACAACACTATTTCATTCAGGTGTTCATTTTTTCCTGGTTTCGGTCCGTCTTCCGTAATTGAAATCGTCAAAGTGAAACACAACCGAATTGATATCAAAATGTGACTTGTTTCAACCTCATTTATAATAAACATTAAATTCTTTCAAACTTCTATATCTTGTACATGATCTTTAATTACAACACTATTTCATTCAGGTGTTCATTTGTTCCTGTTATAGTTAAAGGTCTTTATCAAACAGCATCATGCGGTTTAAATGTAATGCAGTTAGTACATATTTAAATCACATAAAGCTATTTCTATTTTTCATACGTTGGGGAGAGGGATGGGATGATTTATCAAGTACATCAATCTGTCCTGTTTTCATATTGGGCGGAAGTCGCTATTGTACATTCGAAATATTAATTGCAAATTTATGAAGTATGATGCACATGCTACCTGTCTAGCATATTATGTTTTTTTTCTCGATCTACAGTTCAGAGGAGATGTGGCTATATTGGTATTTCTTAAGACAATGACAAGTTATAATCCAACTAGTTTAACCCCGTAACGTTTTACTGAAGTACCTGTACTAAGTCAGGAAAGTGAGCGGTCATGTATATTGCGTGTTAGGGATATAGAATTTTCCTATTTCTACGATTTTTCTATTGAATTTTTGGAACTTTTCCGACGATGTGATACTTTTTTTTCATTTTATTGAATGTTGTGAAAAAAGAATTATGATGATGTATCTGTAACAGGGCCTCCAAGAGAAATTTTGTCAGGCGTAACAATACTGCTTTGGGATCTGAGAACAGGCTGAAACTTCTCTCAAAACCGTGGATTTGAGTTGAATATACCAAAAATAATGGAAAAAATCAAAATAAAACGTCAATGACTAAGGCTATGGGGCCCTTCAGAGATTCACGGGCCCTTTTGTGGCATTCCGTGCCCCGTACTGATGTACCGGCTGAACCCTCCTCTCATATACCCTGCTTTTTACCATCCTAGATTCTGTAAATCCAGTTCTCTATCCTTCTATGGATACAATATTATGTGTTTTGTTAAGTATGCCAGTAGCAAGCGCTACTTCTGAGATGTCATTTAGTGTACTGAGACATTTGAAAACTTGTGTTAGTTTGACTATGAAGAATGACAGGCTATCTTCCCTGGAATTGCATATTCACCGAGATTTTGAAGTGGACTTGTACAAAGCAATGGAGGTGTTCGTATCTGCTAAGACACGAAGGGCAGATTTTTGACAATTTTAAGATATTCTTGTCTATCAAATAAGGGTAATAACAAAATTACCGAACACAGAGCAATCTTCCAAAGGGAAAGTCAAAACTCATGAATCAATTAAAATTGTGCTTGATTCTATGTTATATGAAACCCTGAAATGGCCCCAGATCGCACCATTTTGCATCTCATCGAAAGTAAGTATGGCTAAGTATGGCGTGCACACTATTAAGCCTCAGCTACGTCCCTGGAGACAGCTACTACAGTTTTTAAGAAAAACTTCAAAACATTTTGCATTTATGAGTGAAAATTCCAGCAAAATTTGTCAAGAAATTACCTCTGTATAATTTTTGGTTTTACATGAAATCATTAGGGGAAAATCGGAGGTGTGGAAAAATTATGTCCACAAACTGTTACTCATATCCTACTACAGTATATGAGGCAGACCTTAAAACTGCTGATAATATTGATTTTTACAATGAATTTTCTCTTTCTGAAGTACAACTGAGCATCATTTTAAAACCCAAGAATGCTGTCCCATTATTAACCCGACATAAACAATTTAGGTAGACGGTAGTTTCAAAGTTGATGATAATAAACTTTAATCTAAAATTAAAAATTTTAACTAAAAAATTGTGACATTTAAAAAAAAAAAATCATTTCTAAAATTATAAAAATTATTTTCAATTCATTTGTACATACAATGTAATGATAGCAGTAGTTTTATCACCATGTACTGAAATGTCATTTTATCAAACAAGATATTACTTTCTAAATAAATAAAACATTTGTTCAACCGAGACCAGACTATACTGTCTGCTGATCCTCAATAAAATATTCGTCAAATTAAATTTTTTTCCCCCATAAATATATCAATAAAACCATTTTAGTAAAATTCCTTTTATGTACAGAAAAATGGTCACCATAAATTAATAAGATGTTATTTTTCTCGTTCAGAATTGACACCATGTTATAATATGCATTTCGCCTATATCATCTCAGCTGAACATTTTGTACAATTTAAACAGGCAAAAAACATTGATAAACAACATGTATAACAAAATAAGTGGAACCTTACCTCAGCGTGTTTACAGGTATTTCTCAAAGGTAGACAACTCCGACCACACCTGTCTGCATCATCAACATCATCATCTATAAATACCAGTCATCCTTATTACTTTTATGAATCAACATTTTATCATCACTTAATTACATTTTTTTCTACCTGAGACAAGGTAATTAACATTGTTTTTTTGCCTACATATCTACATAATCTTAATTTGAAATCAATTGAATAAAATGTCAATATTATTACACATCCTCTAATGTTATCAGATAGAAAAGCTTGTTTGTCAACAGAATGGATCTCTTTTTATGACAATGTTTGATTTTACAGGTAATCAGCTGATTTCAGCAGGTGGAAATCCTTTGATGTACACCTGGACACTATGATGAGGGATTATTTCAACCATAACAAGAGAATTATAACAGATTATCCCCTTATATAATTAGCAGGTTTCACTCAAATTCCTCTTATTTATGTGAATTCAACAGTTTATTTCAAATTTTACAGTCCATTACACAATCTCATATTTTTGTATCTTGTATGGTAAAACAGACAGTAATAGTTTAATTGCTGTACCTAAATCTTAAAGGAAAACTAGCTATCTTTCAGAAAACTTAATTTGTCTTCATAAAACCAATTCACTTTATCTATTCTTATTGAATAAATATGAGAGAAAAAAATCTATACAATCAGTTAATTCCCATACCTTGTGAAAAAAAATTCAAGATGACTCAAACAGTGTGGTCGTAATGGATCTATAAATGAATTAAAAAGGTGTGATTTTGTCAAATAATGACAAATTTAGAAATCAGATATTCTTCCTCTTGAAAACAGATTCACAAGGCAATTAACACCTTCAGTTTTCTGATGACAGCTTTGGTCTTGGATTCTGTTAAGATTCTTGTAACCTTCCACTATTATCACAGATCTGAAATTGATGCATAGATAGTGAAAATAAACAAAGGATTTCAAGATAAGAAATTAATAATTTACACTCCTCATACATTTTGTATTATCATGCATTCTTTATAATAAAGATACATATATTTTATTTTAACAAGATATTAATAATATTTTTCTTTGACAGAAATTCAATGCTTTTGACTTGAAGGATTCATTGACCCAGATTCCTTCTTCTCCTTGATCTTCTTGGTAGTGTCACTGTAGTTCAAAAATACAGTAATTAAACCAGAATACTTCAAAGGAGTAATAGAAACAAAAATATGACCTGAATAATTAATAGCAAAAACTATTAGGATCTAGGGTATCTTGTTACAAAATATGTTTTATTATGTCAAGTATAAGCTGGAAAAAATCCCTCTATGTTAAGATGTTTCCTTAATAGCTTAAAATTACTATCATGTGGAAATTCACTTGTGTGCCACACATTCAATGACCCACAAATACTGAGTGCCACAGATTCTATGATCCACAAAATACTGTGTGCCACAGACAATTTGTATATATTAAACAGCTGCTTACAGTGTTCTTTCTGGCAAATAATTTGTAAAGTTAATAAAGTACAAAAGATTTTTACCGTTACTATCTTCTGTCACCTTGGATGTTATACCTGGGCAGTTAATAATAAAACAAGACGAAAATGTATATGATAAATCATATTTAAATCTCTTCCCGCCAAAGGGGCCACCTGTCCTACGAGTGCATGGCAGATGTGATCATTTTAACAATTACTGACAATTCTTATTGTTAAAATGACATGAAATTAAATTTTGAAACCTAAGATGAATGACTGGCTGCATCATCTTATTAATATAATAGCACAAAAAACAAAAGTAGTCTCAACAGGCTTAAGCTTACATGAAAAAAACTTCTAAATAAATAAATTTGCAAAAACAATAGTAATCTCCAAATGCTTCAGCTTACATGAAAAAAAACTTCTGTATAAACAAACCCAGAAAAACAATAGTAATTCTCATGCATAGGTTTAAGCTTACATGAAAAAAAAACTTCTAAATAAATAAACTTGGAAATCTTTAGAATTTACATGACATTACATCTAAATAAATAATAAACTGACAATTTCCGTTGCATTCATTTCCTTGACTTACAACTATTAGTTCATTACAGATTTACTTACTATATAATGTCTCTAACAAGATATTGATAGGTAGTTAACAAAGTGCCAGCTACAAAATCTAATATCTACCCGGTGTGACCTTGACATTAAATGCAAAATTCAAATAATTGAGAAATAATGCTTGGTAACCGTATTAACCACTGGTATGTATATATTAACCTGTAACAGTAAAGCATATTATCTCTGAAAAATTGAATGTCCACGATGGGATTTGATCCTGGAACCCTACGCATTGCAAGCCACTGCTCTACCAATTGGGCTAAAGGAGATCTCCACTAACACAGTGAGATGGTTATGAACCTACTACGGTTTCTATATATAACCTTAGGTAGGGGAGTGGTCCCGTAACAAACCATTGCTCATAACTGGTAGAAAAAAAAAAACATGGGGTAATTTTCATAAAATAATAAGAGTAAATTTGGCACCATTAAACTAAATTGTATCTGCTTTAAAGTATAGATCTAGCAGCTGCTCACTCATGAAAAAAGAAGAAAACATCATATACAGTGCATGAATAGCTTCATTGTCTAACTGTGTGTACCAGTGTGAGACATTTTATTTCCAAATCATTTGCTCAGAAGAGAAGGAATCTGCTGATCTGAGTAAAACTCTCATGCTTGTATCATTAAGTTCACAATTTTACCAAATTTCATTGTTAAGAAGCTCCACTATCTCTGTTCTAGAGGTCAAAATATCATTCAGTTTAACTTTGTGAATTAATTCTGAATCAATCAGTGAATTTTTATGTGGTTTATTTGACTTTGAAAATTGAATTTTTGCTTTCGTAAAAGGCATCAATTATAAAATTTCGCCATTTCGATGATACTCTTTCTGTAATAATGCATATTATAAGCAATTACATGAAGAACAGGCTGTCAGACAAATTCTTATATTCCAAACAAGAACCGGAATTCTCTTACCGGACATCTTGGTTTTTAAAATCGAAGGAGGTGAAGTCAACAGTTATCCTCAGGATTTTACTTCTATTTCAATGGAACATTTGAATTACATTTAAATAATTTAAAATAAAGCTGTCATGTATAATTTGCATAAAATCAATTTAGTATCAACATGAACCAGAGGCCAATCCAATTACTATTATATAACATCTGTTGATAGATATCAAATAATTAATTAACATGGAGGTATATGAAGAATCCAGAGGATGCTTAGCTTCACCTCCAACCATTTTCTTCATATCACATATACTAATCACTGATTGGTCAATTACATAATGTGATGTCACTTTGGAAAAGAGAATAAAGTAGGTTTTCTGTCTTTGTTGATGAGCACAGAATAAATAAACAAACAATATGCTGTTTAGTAATATTTTCATTCCCCCTGGTCTTTATGACTACTTTTGTATACTTTAAAATATACTAAATATTATTAATGATGTGAGCTGTAAGGCTGTAATAGTAATTTTTTATTATGAACTTTGTTTCAGTGAGAATCGAGATATTTGCCTATTGATAATATGTTTCTGCCAAAAAGTCAATGATTATACCTTCTAATATTACTGCTGTATATTTACTGTGATAGATATTCTATACCAGTTAATAAACCTAAAACACAAAAGTCAATATTGCCTTAACATACTACAAACTTCACTGGTCTCTTTCTTTATAAAGTTAATATCATACTCTGTTAAACTGAGCTTAAAGACATCTTTATTAATAATACCTTTTGCTTCAGGTAGAACAATGAATATACATTGCAGCATTTCAAGTCTTAAATTATGGTGCTTGTCATGAAATTAAATACGATTCTAATTGCGCACACTTTGATATTGAGATGTTTTTTTCAATCAAGTGTTTTTTCTCCATCCACCACCTGACCAAATTTAATGATGATCTAAACATGGCTATTCTGGCCGAAATAGCTTGGGTCATCAAGGTAGACATTATTTATCTGCTTGTATAAAGTGTTGAGAGCTCACTAAAATGACCTCCCCAGGCAATCTGTTTTTTCTGTTATCCTGTCAAGAGGGCTTAATGTCACTGTCAATAGGCACGTGGACGCACAAGACTGAATCTTGTTGATGACTAGCACAAAGAATGCTGGCTTTACTGGTCAGTTTATTGACAAGCGGTCATCACTTAAATCAGTTCCACTTGACAGAATAGACAGATTAGAAAAATAATGAAATCAATGCAACATCTGATTAAATTCTAAATTAATCGACATCAGCATTCATCAAGATAGAGAGAATTAATAAATATTTGGCTCATGTATAAAAGCATATCAATTTACCCGTCAGATAGATTTATGTTTTTAAATGGAAAATAATTTAACATTATTTTTATGAAACATTGTTCAGAATGTGATGCTGTTAATGTCTGTGAAAACAATAATCAAATTCTAAACTGTATTTTATGAAAAAGAACAGATTTTATCATAAAAAAATATCCAATTTCATACCATGGTATTGTATGACAATTTGATACTGCAAGCTCTTTATGTCAAGGGAAACTCACAACTCCTTGTCTTTAATTATGTACTTAAATATGTAAAAATGTTAAAACATGTTCAACACATAAACACTGAAATAAGAATATATTTAAAAAAAAATTTTTTTTTTCTATTTTAAATGTTTTTTCACCAGTAATTAAGGGCCTCATATACAATTGTTCCTAAAGATGAGACACATACAGGTATGCTTGATCAAATATTTTAGGCTCAGCAAATTTTATTTACTCAAATACACACACACAAAACAAAAGAACTCAAAAACAATAAAAGTCTATGTGGTTTTTGGAATGTAGGGAAAAAAGTCATGGAAAAAAAGTCACAGGAAAAAAAGTCAGTTTATATTTTTAATGAATCATATCAAATTGCAAATGTTAAAAAAATGTTTAATCATTAATTTTTTTACTCAGTTTCATATCATTTCATATTTATATAATATTTAAAAAAATCTTGAAATTATATATATATATTTTTTTTTATGTCTGTAAAGTTCAAAATTTAAAAAATTATGAAATATTCAAATTTAATTTTAAACTTTGCATTTCATATTTAAAAAAAAAAATACATGTCAAAGAAATTTTTAGTAATTATTTTTTAAAAACAAGGCAGTCTTAAATTTCTTAAATGTTTTTTCAACAATTATCACAGACACCATGTTGAGAAATACAAGTAATTTATGCAAAAAGAGATTCTAACAAGACAATCATGGTCAATGGTTCTTGAATTTCAGGGCATAGAATAAAGTCAGAAAAAAGTCACAATTAACACTTGATCAAACAAATATTCACGAGAAAAAACCCTGAAAATTAAATACCCTATAATAATATTCCACAAAATATAACCTACTTGTGACCTTTTTCCTAAAAAAATATTGTGACTTTTTCCGTTTACCGGTTTTTGGTAGATCAGTGGTACTTCTTCCAAAACAAACAGTCATAATATTACTGAAATCTTGTTGCAAGTGGACTTTTTTTTAAACACCTTATAAATATAAAGGTTATTTTCATACAACAAAAAAGCAACAAATTCCATTAGAAATTTGTAAAACTATTTGAAATTAAATAAAAATTATTGTTTCTGATGAAAAATTCTCAAACAAATATAATAAATCTGTAAAAATACAACTATTTAATTGTAGATAAGAGAAAAAAAAAGATACATATATCTAAAAAAACAAAACAAATGTTTTTACACATTTGATACACTGCAGATAAAACATCATATTGGTTTTCTCCGGGTACTCTGATTTCCTCCACCAATAAAACTGACCACCACGATATAACTGAAATATTGTTGAAAGTGGCGTTAAACACCCTAAACCTAACCAAAACTAACCATATAAAATATTATACTAAACTGTAAAATTGTTATTTTTTTCTTATCAAAATGTAAGAAAAATCTAAACAGCTTAATTGATTACCTGTATGTAAATGTATACTTACATGTAGAAGTTAACATATGTGTAAGGATCCTAATCAATATATTCTGAGTGGAAAATATATAACTTTATGTTGCAGATTTTCAGGTCGTGAAAACAATTAGGTCAAACTTTGGGATAAATTCACTGATACGAAATTTGGTTATACATGTACTAATGACTACATCAGGCTCATAGCTACAGTTATATGTAAATATTACTTTGAACCTACCGGTATATTTTACTGTAAATTCAGAAATTATTGCGATGTTTTTATTATTGTGAAAAATGCGACTGATGTGAAATCGCAATAATTAAACCTTGCATTTCGGAATCATAAGTATCCATTTGTACTGGAAGACTTCATGCTTCGCAATAATAAATATCGCAATCTGTGAAAATTTTTCAAAGATCGCAATAATTTCCGAATTTACAGTAATGTCCGAAATTGCTGAAGAAATTTTCTGGATACTTGATTAATTAGTAAGAAATGATATGGATTTAAAAGGACATGAGACACTATCGGACATTACACTAAAGACACAAATTCAAGTAAAGGAACAGTGCTTTTATTGCTGTTATGCATTTTACAGTCACAGTAGGTTCTTCAACGATGAGCAAAATTCATAATGTAAAATGAGTGTGAAGCGGCCCCTAGTATGCTGTATTTGTTTGCACCCTGACTACATCCAAAATGGGCGACATTATGCACTGCATTGTTAACAATTTCTCTACATTATAAAACTATATTATTAAGTTGTTCCCCGTTATTCAAGTTTCAATGCGATCAAAAAACGAAAATAAATTGTGACTGAATATGTTGACATAACAGACAGACAGACAGAATCCATACTCACCCTAATATAATGTAATTTCTGTGATAAAAAACAAATTTCCTTTTAAATATCCATTTCTAATAATAGAATTTTACTTTTAAAAGTTACTATAAGAAGAAATATAAATCCGTACCTGAATATTATCCTTCAACAGAAGACTGATAATTTTATAAAGATTTGACAACAGATTCATGAATCATAATCAGAAATATTGTTAGGTCTGACCAACTGTTACCAAGGAAATTAATCAAGAGTAAATGTAAATAAAACTAGAATAATTTGAACTATCAACAAAAAACCGTAAATTTTAAATTACATTTAATTATAAAAACAGATGTCGACTGGGAAGTTTGTTTAGCTTATATACGAGTCCTTCCAAGTAAAGATCGTTGATCATGTCTTATGATCACAAGGCTATATTTGTGTGTAAATTGCTCAGCTTTTGATTAGAAAACCATAAAAAGCCTTATGAATCAATCCTGTCTATCATTTAACAATTTGCTCAATTTTCAAAAGGAAATAACCGTTCAATTTAAATGAGAACGTATTCATTAATACGGAAGACACCCTATCCCCATTATAATAATTCAAATTTAAAGTTCATGGAAAGATCTAAAACCTAGTTTTTCCTGCACTGTTTAGGTTCAAAACAGTTTGCAGTTTCTGCAAAAAATAACATTAATTCATATTTCCATAGGATCATGTGTCAAAAAACTGTGCTATAGTGGCTGCCATCTTGGATTCCCAATCCACATAAAATGAAAAATGTGAGAGGGACTATCAAATTATTCATGTACAGTATTGGATTTAGTCAAGTTTGTAGTTAATCATGAAAAAGGCTCTCAACATATACATGATATGCAACACATAAAACCATGAACACAAAGTCCATATAAAGGCTATCAATATTTATCCTGCAACCATGTGTTTTTGAATATAATAAAGTGTTAAAAAAATAGACTTCTGACTTATTTAAGTCATTGATATAATAAAACTTTTTCTGATACCCCTTTCAAATGTTTTACATGCTGAGCTTTGTTAAACTAGTTCTAAATCAGTTCACTTTCTAGCTGTTGACAGAAAATATCAAAAGGGATCATTATATAGTTTTTCTTATTTAATATAAAATATAACCATTTACAGATTAATGCAGTGTTTTAATATAAAGTTTATGTATACCGGTATTAGGAGCTAAACTAGGAAAAGACTTGGTAAATCTCGCCTTTCTATCAGTATCTAAGCCTCAGCTCGTACACATAACTTTATATTTTAAAAGACGCTACATTTATATTGTATATCTACACGATATTCAATGATTCCATATAAACTAAGATCTACCATTTAAATAGAAGTCCTTTGGGGACAGTGTGATTC
Source organism: Gigantidas platifrons (assembly GCA_002080005.1). Classification (NCBI taxonomy): domain Eukaryota; kingdom Metazoa; phylum Mollusca; class Bivalvia; order Mytilida; family Modiolidae; genus Gigantidas; species Gigantidas platifrons. The sequence goes on from MJUT01035495.1 coordinate 929,161, forward strand.
ACACAGTTCTTTACAAATACCAAATGTACATAGCAAATTGTCTACAAAAATATCAGAAATCCTCCATCATTTCATCATGTATACTGCATAACTAAACAAAGAAATAAATATCATGGGAATTCTCTCTGGTGAAAAATAGCTACTGGCATTTAACTAGCAACATACCAAAAACATTTGCTTGCATCGCCATACAAATGTTTTTTTTTACTTAAGTTTTAATCCTGCACATCTACATATACAATTCTTTGGAGAAAGTATGGCTTGAAAATTTTCATATAGAAGTAGGGTTAGGGTTGTGGTGTTTAACTTTACGTTCAACAATATTTCAGCTATATCGTGGCGATCAGTATTATTGGTGGAGGAAACAAGAGTACCCGGAGAAAACCACCGACCTGCCACAAGTCACTGACAATATACATGTAGAGGTAAACACCAAAACGATAGTGTCATCAATATTGTCTTTCCTTGTTAAATAAATAAATAATTAAATCAAATTATAGTATTTCGATGGAGATTATTTAAGGTCAAGTAAGGAACTTTTCAGTACATTTATATAATAATATGGTCTTGTCCAGGTAATATTATACTGAGTGTCTAATTTTCCAGGCAAAGGGGAGGGTAATATGTCTCTCAGACCTGGGTAATATTTTGGCATATTACCTGGACAAGACCACATTAATATTATTATAATGAGTGTCTAATTGTCCAGGTAATATGACAAAATATTACTCAGGTAACATGCCAAAATATTACAGTACCAAATATCACTACAGAAACTTACAAAATGTATAATAATTTTGTATATTACAAGGTTAAGGAGAAATAATACAGGTTGGTTTATGGTTTGGCTTATGGTATTTAACACCAGGCCAAAAATAAAAATAGGTTTGTTTGCTGTTGGCCGACCGACCCTCCAAAATTGGGGCCGACCCAATTTTTTTTATTGCAGTTGTGACAAATTTTTTTTTTCTTTTTTTTTTTCGTTTTGCATTTGCGGTAAATCCGGATTTGTACTTTTTCGGTTTGAACGTTATTTTATTGTAACCGGAACTTGATCTAGATTGCGTATAATTATATGCATATTTTTTCTCCAAAAAAAAAAGAAAAAAAAAGGCCTACCTACCTACCTACCTACCCTCCCCTTCTAAGTATGGTAGGTCAACAGCAAACAAAGTTATTTTTAAGTCTGGCCCCACTTTCTACAATATTTCAGCTATATCGTTACGGTCAGTTTTATTGGTGGAGGAAACTGAAGTATCCGGAGAAAACCACCGACCTGTCGAAAGTCACTGACTAACTTTATCACATAATGTTGCATCTAGTACACCTCGACATGAACAGGGTTCAAACTCACAACTTTAGTAATGATAGACACTGATTGCACAGCTAGTTGTAAATTCAACTACCATATGATCATGACCACGATGGCCCATGAGCAATAACACAAATGCTAATCATAATGTTAATGTCCCATTTTATTACACTGAGCAGGCTATACTGGATTTTTATAGTGCTAGCTCACTGAAGACTTGTTATGCCATGAGAACACAATTTAGGACTCTGTTTATTCCTAATATGCTCCATCTCTGTACTATTATTGTATGGTAGATTCAGAAACAGCAGGTACAAGGTACATTCTTCTGTTTGACCTAACCAGAAGGTCAACCTGACCTCATATAGGAGGCACATCCTGACCGCCTTCACTCCAGGAACACTTCCTATAGTCTAGGAAAGCACACATTACTCCATTAAAAATGTTTAGAATCGTTAGCCTTGAAATGAAAGTACATATTACACTATACATGTTTGTGTGTTACTGGTAACACATCTGTTAATTTGATCATTCTGTTTTAACATAGATTACTAGTATAATTGAATTCATTATAAAATATTTAATGCTGCAACACAATTAAGTGCTGTAAATAATAGAACAGTAGTTTTGTGTTGAGTAAGCTCAAATTGCATAGCACTCTTTTATGCAATTTGAATTTTCAGTGATATAAATATTTTATATATATCATTTTGCAGAATAGGGTATAGATTGCAGAATTTTTAAGGTACTATGGTAACCCTCCTCTAGTTGTGAAAACAATACCTCGATGTTGGTCAGACAAATGCATTTTTTTTTGCTCATTAGCTTTTGATTGTTAGAAACAGTTGCTGTCTAAAAAGGAGAGTGAGACTTTCAAACACAATTTTGAAAGAAAACATGCAAACCCATATGCCAAAATGCAAGGAATATTCATGTTTCAGTTCAATCAGTTTCATTGTTTTGATAAAAAGAAACACGGTTCTGCATTTCCTCACACTAATACTATTTTCTGTATTGGTAGCCATCTTGAGTTTTTCAACTAACACAAAAAAAACTTTGTTGAAGACTACCACAGGGCCATTCATATCACATTAAATTACACATGACTATGCAGTTTCTAAACAGAAGAGCTTCACAACTCAGCATAGGCACAGGCAACTGTGGTACTCAAAACCAAAAACTCAAATTCTAATCAGGCCCACCAGAAGAATATTTTTTGTTTCTATTGCGATCAATAGTTTCTGAAAAGACAATGTTATGGTACGACACAGACAGACAGACATCAACGAAAGACAATATTGGACGAAAATGAGCCTTTGAAAGTTTCTGTATGGTACAAACCTTGGCTATGTATTCTGACATACTTTTGAGCCCCGTTTATTAATTTTCTCTATAAACGTACTAATACATCAAAATCTTGAACTACATTGACAAGTTTCAATGGGGTTTAATTTTCCTCAGGCAAGTAGAACTTTTTCAATTCAAAATGAAAACGGTAAAGTTTGTAATTCCTTCGATGATCGTAAAAACCAATTTCACTTAATTTCTCGTTATTCTTCATCTTTTATGCCAGGGTTAGATCAATACGGTTCTTCGATAATTTTGTTACGGTATTTGTATATGAACCAACAACAGTGTAATGAAATGAGCGAGAGAAAGCTATACATGATAGAAGTTTGTATCATATATAGAGTGTAATACCGTTAATAAGATATACAACAACTACAGTTAAAGACGTCATCAGTCAATCTTTTTCCATCATAGATTAACGTCAATTTTTGACAGACAAATTAAATCGTTGGTCAATATTAATTATTGGTACCTTGTGAAAAATGTTGGTTCTATTAATGTTCTAAAGAAATAGAAACGACCAAGTCTTTGCGAAGAATGAAAACTTTGTTTATCATTTCAATTACTGAAACATATAAATGCCTTGACAATAGGTGGGATAAACACAACAAAACCATGTTTAAATACCTTAGAGAATACAAGACAATAATGTCTGGATCAAATTCCAATTTCCGTTGATGTTTAGTGATTTTGTGAACACCAACGGGCGTCCTTATCTAAACCTGTATTAATTTTCCTGGAAATAGAATTATGGAACTGCAGATTGGCATGGTAAATGTCAATAATTTAACCATTTATCTTCGTGATTGACTATTTACTTCTCAGTATCAATATATGATACTACAAGAAATAACACCGATTCAAATTATCCTATCAAAATTGAATATTTCTTCTTTCCATTGGCTAACGAAAATCAACAAAGTATACATCCAGAACAAATTCAACTATTCAAAGTTTTGAATTTAATTTAGTTCAAATTTTGATTTACCTATAGACATTTTAAGAGCAAAAACAATATATTTTGTGAAGAATTTCAATCATAGTATAAAATTTGACATTTGTTTTTAATAAGAAAATATTAAATTTTTTCCCACAATTTGATTTTTAGATAAATGTATCACCATGGTAACAAATATGTTTTAGAGTCAATGATTCCTACTTTGTACATATTAGATCTTTGTTTTCAATCAATGACATTTGTTGATTTTGACGGAGATTAGACGAAACACGCCCTCAGCTTTAGGTGAAATTAAACAATGTATAACAAAGAGATATTGATAATGTTCACGTCCATTTTCCTTTATCAGTTTTTACTTATCCAAATCCACCTTTTTTGTACTTTATATAAAGCAAAGGTCTTATTCAGCATTGGTTAAGTATGTAATTTAATTTAATAATGACTTAACGCTGTAACAAATGTCAATAAATAAATGTCCACCCTTTAAATGCTTAAAAATGTCAGAAAATTTACAAATCTCACATCATGAAAAAAATAAAATTGTTATGGCATAATATGTGGAAGAATGCCAAAAAACAGACTACCGGTAATAGTAAACTTTTGAAATGATCCTTTTATGTACAAGGGGAATAACTCTTGCATTGCATAAGGGCATAACTCCAAAATTCTTTTTGATAGAAATATGATGGAATATAAATTTTAAGTTTAAACTACCCACTAGAAAAGTAAAATCTTAATGAAGGTACACAATTCTGTAAATAAATTTAAGTTCTAATATTACAACCCCTCCCAGAGGGTGTGCCGGGGGTAGAATAGGCACCAGGTTTCTCCGTCCTAGAGGCACTAGTCCTCTAAAAGGGGTCAACCCCACGGGAACCCCGTGGTATAGAAATGGGACTGAGAGCTTCTTTGGCTTGAAGGGGCATCCGTTGGTTGTGCGGGATGTATAAATTGACAACCAACCCGTGCTTCGGATGAGACGAAAATAAAACAGAGGTCCCGTGTTGAGAGATTGCCACCCTCTTCGCATGTTAAAGAACCCAGTGTAACAGCTCATGATGAGCATTGTGCTCATGATGAGTGGTCCATATGAGACCTGTTGCACTGGAAAAATTATCCGTCCCTACCCATCACATTTCCTTGTTTCGAGTCCCGTGGCGTTTAAATTATTCTCGTCCTGAATATAGCTGAAAAATTGCTC
>MJUT01035495.1:945501-967192 GCA_002080005.1 Gigantidas platifrons
TAAGTTCTGAGGTACATTGATTGAGTGTACTCCAGGACTTGGTCACTTTACTTACTAAGTTCTGAGGTACATTGATTGAGTGTACCCCAGAATTTGGTTCAGTTTCCTGGCTAAATCATCATATACACACTATATAACATATACAAGATGCCTGGGAAGGTGGGACAGACAACCTAGTAAAATTTTGGATTAATGAGATTCTAGACCATCACTGTTTTTTCTCTCTCTCTCTTAAGACTTGCAACAATTAAATCTAAGACTGATGTCAGCAAATACAATACAATTACCAACTAGAACTGTGAGTGACCTCACTGAGTGATACCCCCCGCTTGTAATTTAGTAGGAGTTGCGCTTACAAGGTACATGCCCACCCCCTTTTCGTGAAAGTATAAGTTGAATTATCTCCCCTTTTAAATTTTGGACAGCAACCATAGTCCTTCATGCACATCTGCAGGTAGTATACTACAAGTGTGTAAAGTTTCATAAAAATCCAATAAGCCATTTAGGAGGAGTTGCGCTTACAAGGTACATGCCCCCCCCCCTTTTCGTGAAAGTATACGTTGAATTATCTCCCCTTTTAAATTTTGGACAGCAACCATAGTCCTTCATGCACATCTGCAGGTAGTGTACTACAAGTGTGTAAAGTTTCAGAGTTGCGCTTACAAGGAACATGGCCCCTCTCCTTTTTCGTGAAAGTATAAGTGGACAGTATAAGTTGAATTATCTCCCCTTTTAAATTTTGGACAGCAACCATATTCCTTCATGCACATCTGCAGGTAGTGTACTACAAGTGTGTAAAGTTTCATAAAAATCCAATAAGCCATTTAGGAGGAGTTGCGCTTACAAGGTACATGCATCCCCCCCCCTTTTTCGTGAAAGTATAAGTTGAACTATCTCCCCTTTTAAATTTTGGACAGCAACCATATTCCTTCATGCACATCTGCAGGTAGTGTACTATAAGTGTGCAAAGTTTCATAAAAGTCCAATAAGCCGTTTAGGAGGAGTTGCGCTTACAAGGTACATGGACGGACGGACGGATGGATGGACGGACGGACAGGGTGATTCCTGTATACCCCCAAACTTTGTTTGCGGGGGGTATAATGATCTAAAAGAAACAATTCAAAAGCAATTTAATTTAATGACAAATTACTTCAAATATTGTCTTAGGTTGCACAAAACTCTTACTTAAGTATCTTATCTTTAGATGCATACAAATGCATGTATATCTATTAAATAAATAGGTCGCTAATGTAAATAAAGGGAAATAACACTGGAAAGGTAAATTGGAATATTAATTTTTTTTCTAAAATAGTTGTGAATCAGAAATAGATACTTGTTACTGAAATACATTCTTATAGACAGTGTAGGAATCTGGTTAAATAAAAAAAAACTTCCAAAAAACTATACATGAATTGCTCATAGCATGTAAAGTAATTAAGTAACATTTTCATACCCTCACAATCACCATTTCAATGGATGGTACATAGGGTCACTTGCATATGACCAGTGATAGGGTTTCCTCAGATTTCCCACGCCATGATCTATCAGTAACAGGGAGTACGTGAGAGATCTGATTTTAATTAGATTGACATTTCTATTTCTTCTACTTCTTATATTATAGTATTAGCTATAATCAGATAATCCATCAACTTTTGTTTCTAATCAAGTCAAAAGCTAATTTTATTTTGTGTGTTAAAATCAATTTCTTTTCACATGAAATTTGACAGTTACTTTAAAATCAAATTTAATTATAATTTTTTAGTCACATAGAGTATAAAATTTTAAATCAATTTGTTTAATTAGAAGTTACAAAATTTGATGTAAAATAAAATCAAATTAAACATGAGAGTAATATTAAATATTTGAGGACAGTAAACAGCTGCTCTTAAATCTGCCGAGTGCTGAGAAACAAAACCTCAATTATCCAACATTATACAATGATGACTAGGACGGACAAAGCTTAAGCATGTAATAAGCACCAGTATCATAGCTATATAATACAAGGCTGTGGGGTTAGGGTTATAGTGCTTAAAGCCACTTTCAACAATACTTCAACTATATCATGGCGGTCAGTTTTATTGGTGGAAGAAACTGAAGTACCAAGAGAAAACCACAAACTTGCCACAAGTCACTGACAAACTTTACCATTTAATGTAGTATCGAGTACACCTTGCCATGAGCAGGATTCGAACTCACAACGTTAGTGGTGATAGGCACTGATTGCATAGGTAGTTGTAAATCCAATCATGACCACAACCGCATCTTACAAGGCTGTGTGTTGAATTCAGTGACAGATGCTACTAAAAACATAGATATCTAATATAGGGTGCATGACACATTTCTGGAATAACCTTCACAAGGTACACTGAAAGTCACAAGTTTGGGAAAGCCAAATAATTTAAAAGTCTTTGGGAGTATTGATTGATTGATTGATTGATTGATTGATGTTTAACATCCAGCGAACACTTTTTCAGCTATATTCAGGACGAGAACATGTTTACAATAAATCAATATGTAGGTTGAAAACGGGGAACGGATAGGCCAGTGGGCAAAAAAATTTAAACGCCACAGGACTTGAAAGAAGGAAAGGTGATGGGTAGGAGTGGAGAATTTAGCCAGTGCAACAGGTCTCCTATGGACCACTCATCATGAGCATAATGCTCATCATAATGAGCTGTTACACTGGGTTCTTTAACATGCGAAGAGGGTGGCAATCTCTCAACACAGGACCTCGGTTTTATTTACGTCTCATCCGAAGGACGGGTTGGTTGTGAATTTATACATCTAGCACAACCGAGGGATGACCCTTCAAACCAAAGAAGCTCTCGGTCCCATTTCTATACCCCGGGGTTCCCACAGGGTTGGCCTCTTTTAGAGGACTAGTGCCTCTAGGACGGAGAAACCCGGTGCCTATTCTACCCTCGGCACACCCTCTGGGAGGGGGGGGGGGTTCTCTTTGGGAGTAAGAAAACCAAAGAGCCTAAACAGGATATGACAAAATCAACTAAGGTCATAATAATATAGTATTAGAGTGATACAGGGGGAAATTAGGCTGACTACAATGAACTAATATTTTACTTCCAATTATCCAAGGTTTGACTTAAATCATTTGATACAAGTTTCACACTCATACCTCAGAATCACAATCAGAACATTAGATATTTACTTGTAAAATTAACAAAATTGCTTTAGTGATACACATTTAGTGTGAAGACTTTATTTACTTATCCTCTTGTCAATAATAAGATGACACCATCCAAATGTGTCAAATTATACTGCCAACTTGCATAAACTAAATAAATAAAATTAGAAGAAAACACCCGATATTAGAATTATACTGTTAACTTACATGCATCAACTGCATAAATGAAATTTGAAGAAAAAAACATAACAGACAAGTGCAAATCTCTCAATTTCAATGTCTATTTAAAAGTTTATTTCTCTGAAAATTATGCAATACTTTAGTAAATAAACTACAAATTTACTTCTTTCAATGCATTTAAAAACTTCCCTATTTTATTAAAATATTTGTACATTTTCACTACATATATTTACCTTATATAGAAACAGTGATCTTCAATGTTAGTCCCGGTCCAAATGATTTGTAGAATTAATGTTACTTCTATCAAATGTTAGTTTCTGCACTGAATTAATCTTTTCTGCACCGTAGCTAATCTTTTCTATAGTCTGACATAAATTTCACTTCCTACACTAATCTTATGAAGAGCAATAAGAGTTCACAATGAAACAACCTGTAAAATATTCAATGAAAATCACAAACTTTTCCATAAAATTCAGCTGTTTTATATTCAACACCAGTCTTCTTGTCCCAATTTTTGTTAAATTTAAAAAAAATCAGTAACAATAACAACTCTCAATGATGCATTAAATAAAAGGCCTTGAAAAAAAGGTTACTTTTTCTCTCTATGCTTCAAATATCCCAGTATAAAGTGACAAAAGATTTATTTCCTCCGAATCACTTTCAACTATACATTGACTATTGTATGTGAAAATAAAAGGAAAATAATGTTGCATCACCAGGTATATACCATCAAGATACCTTAATTTTCCTGTCCAGTCGTCCGTGGAAATCCTGCCTCCTTCAATAACAAGCAATAAGAACTACATTAAATTCCCTTTAATAACCAATATAACACTTTAAGGGTCATTCAAAAAAACAAGTACCTGATATTTCAAAATTATGATTATTTGAATACTGTAATAATTATAAACAATAGAAAATAAAGTGTCGGTATCGACACAGGATCAACGCTATTCTTGACTGATTGAGTCTGAGATGGTAGCATTTGTTATAGTGGTAATTCTTATCGATTGTAATAGGCTATATCAATAAATGGTACGTTTGTTTGGCATACGAAAGGGAGGAACAGTGTTTGTACAGTTAAAATGAATTACCACTGATAAATTGAAACGATATTTGCTTTCGGAACAATACAACTTTTAATTAGAAATTAAATGCTGACAACGAAAACCAACTCCTGCCGGAAAAAAGATCAGTCAATTTTAGCCTCTAATTCATTATGAAACGTGACAATCTAAAATAAAAGCTGTATTTCATATTTTTAATTATTAGGAATCGTAAATATACAAACACAATGAAGCTCTTTATATTTCAAAATGATGCAGAAACAATATAATGGATAATCAGTATAACAAAAAAACAACAACAATAGATAAATTATCTTTGTTTATTGCTGTCAATATTAAATTTTCTGAAGAAAACCCATATAAAAATAAACAACAGGGATTTTATTTATATCAATATATAATTAATCATAGTTAAATTTCAATTAAGATTTACAGCTGATATAAAACATAATACAATTGGAGAAAAACAGACGAGTTCCATGCTTAACAAAGAGAGTGTGTATACAATATTAGCTATTACTCGTGAGTGAGTAAGTGAGTGATAGTTGTTATATTTTTATAAAATGATGGTGATATCCACTCTGTATATGATCAAATTGATACCGGTAAGTTGGATTATTATAGTGCTAGCTCACTGAAACAACAATCCATGGGTAGATATGTCGCCCCACTCAAACACATTATCCTGATTCCGAGCCAACCATTCTCTTCATATCTAAAATGCTAATCATTGATTGGACAATTAAATAATGTGATGTCACACTAGATAAGACAATAATTATGACTTGATTCTTGTTTGTTCTGAGGTGTACTTAATTTTATGTGATAAAGTTGGCCAGTTCTTTCTGCAGGTACTCAGTTTCCTCAACCAATAAAACTAATCAGCACTATATCAGTGAAATATTGTAAGAAGTGGAATGAAGCAGCCTTTTGTATCCTTCTCCACACATACCTTTGACATTAAAACTATAAACATCAAACACAACACATACTGGTATATATGACATATATAAACAATGTAGGAACTATTCTAAGACAAATATTTGGGATTCCTTATTTGGTTGAAAATATCCAAGTATAGATTATTATTTTTTTTATCCCTCAATGGATACCGGGTATGGTCGATTATTTCAATGCAAATAAAACTTCTGGTTCTTTCATTGTTCAAAAGAAGTTTCATTCCCAAATTACCGTGTTTATACCATGTTATCCCCTGTGTCAATATTGACACTGTAAACACCAGCAGCATTTCCTTGTTGACCAACAATACATGCTAGGGGGTGTTTAATTAATATCGGGTACATTAGGCCGAGAGAAATATTGTATTTACTGTCAAAATATTGAAATCTTATTCAAATATATCTGGATGTTATTACAACCCTGATGGCAATTATATACAAGTAAGGGAGCCTTAGAATTATGGGGCACTGACATTTAACTTAAAAAAATGCAAAACAAAGCTAAAATTAATATATGTCTTTGTAAACACATTAGATTTTTGTCAGTGTGAAAGTTCAGATTCACAGGACCAGTTATCATCACAGTGCTTTAAACACCACTTTACAATGCAATCCTTAATACAAATAACATTATTATGTATTCAATATTCTGAACTGAATTATGAGGAACATCATATTCAAAACCTACATTTAAAGAGGTACTCCAAAGAAAGGAGTTTGTTTTGACAGAGAATGATTTGAACATTTTCACCATATGGTTCTATGTTACACTATGTCATACAGTGGTGGTGGACAGATGTTGGTTCTATGTTACACTATGTCATACAGTGGTGGTGGACAGATGTTGGTTCTATGTTACACTATGTCATACAGTGGTGGTGGACAGATGTTGGTTCTATGTTACACTATGTCATACAGTGGTGGTGGACAGATGTTGGTTCTATGTTACACTATGTCATACAGTGGTGGTGGACAGATGTTGGTTCTATGTTACACTATGTCATACAGTGGTGGTGGACAGATGTTGGTTCTATGTTACACTATGTCATACAGTGGTGGTGGACAGATGTTGGTTCTATGTTACACTATGTCATACAGTGGTGGTGGACAGATGGGAAGACAATTCAACACAAAAATTAAACCTTTGTACAGGTTTGTTTTGTTTGTTTGATGGTGTTTAATCCCACTTTCAACAATATTTCAGTTATATTGTGGCGGTCAGTTTTATTGGTGGAGGAAACTGGAGGACCCGGAGAATACCACAGACCTGTCGCAAGTCACTGACAAACTTTATCACATAATGTTGTACACCTCGTCCTGATCGAGATTCGAACTCAAAACATCAGTGGTGATAGGTACTGATTGCATAGGTAGTATAAATCCAACCACCATACGATAATGGCCACAGCATCCCCAATATATTGTTCAACAACTTTTGAAAGAACCAAATAAATGTCAGCAGACCTTTTAGTTTTGTTTTATTGTGAAGCTTCAAATTTATGTATCACTCTTATTTACATTCAAAATAATACCAAAAGATGACCTCTGATGACATATTTAAGTAAACATATGATTGTGTAATTGTTTACTGTTGATTGAGCAGTATTTCAGCCATATTTATGGTCAGAACAAGTTAATAAACATTCAATCATGGAGATAACTAAAGGATCACCTCAATTATAAATTTAACATTAAAGAATCATTTGTGGACAGTGTGTTTGTAGTTTCTCAGAATATACCTTTGACAGTATAATTTTTAATAAGGTCCTTTTAAACTTTTCTGGCAGTGGTGGTCATTCTCTAATTTCTGATCAACATGAATAAAAAATATGCTTTGTTGAGGACAATCTCCATTTTACAAGTGGAACAAAAAATTTTGCATTTTCTACAGGACCATCCATGAAACATTCCAGGGAAGTTTTGGTTGTCTCTGAGAAATGGATCAAAAAAAACTTTTCCTCGTAAACATCATATCCTAATATTTGTCCTGTGGCATAGGCCATCTTGCCAATTCATAATAAAACGAAAACTTTGATTGGGACACTCCAAATATCATTCATGTACAATTTGGACTGAATAAAGCAGCTGCTGATAGTCATCTTGTATTTCCGATCCATATCAAAAATGCCAACCAAGCTGTTTCAGAGAAGAAGTTGTAACATATACAGCAGTATGTAATGCTACTGAGGACATTAATTACAAACACTAAGTAATGACAACAGGTCACATGGTTGCATTGACCAGGTGAGATCAAAATGTGACACTAAGAAGTCCTGTAGGTAGAAGTTAGATTTCCAAGATAAAAAAAAGAGGATATAATGAATAGGGTCATAAAAGTTTGCTTTTCAACAGTCCACAAACTACCACTACTAACAAACTATTGCCCATTAATTATATAACTCATTAAGAGTTGTTACAATTTGTCTGTAATGTGTAAAGAGTTTTAACTTTTCCATACAAGGTGCACACGTTTGCATCTCTTGTTAAGGGCATGTTTCATATTTTATTCATCCTAGACAGACATACAACAGTTTTAGAAGGATTGTACCCTACATATGAGAAACTAGGTCATACTTCTATAGCCTGGGGGTCCCTTCGGGCCAAATATTTGATATAGGAGAGGCTTAATTGTGAAAGGAATTCCATGAAGAGCAGATAGTATAAATGATAAAACAGATCGAAGTTAAATAATAAAAATGATCTCATTAAAATTATTGACTTTGTTACTTTTTAAACCTTCAAGCAACAGCATGGTTCTACAAAGGGTAAACTTTGCTACTTATTAAACCTTCCAGCACCTTTCTACAAAGGGTAAACTTTGCTACTTATTAAACCTTCCAGCACCTTTCTACAAAGGAAATAAACTAGATACAACCCACAAAAAACCCAGAGGAATAGTAAATATATTACATCTTTATCACTTTCATTTTTACAATCTTCTTGGATGTAACTTAAATCTTTATTTATGATAAACAAATAATATCCCTTCAATTTAATTAATATTAAATATCTCATCTTGATTAAGTTTTGTTTAAATTCTCTCACACGCCTTCAACTATTCAATAAATATATTTTTTCTTCATTAATAAATTAAATCAATTAGGTTAAGTAAAGTAAGGTATTGATTAATTAAACGTTTAATCAATAAGTCTATTTTCTTATGTGACTAAGAGTTAACATACATGTACAACGTGAACTAGGTTATAGTGAAAAGATATTAACTACCAGTAACATCACATGCAACAGCCATTATATCAGGTATGGTGACCTGGTTCACTGCTGGAGGACAAGGAACAGATTGAACTTTTTCACACAAGTGACAAGGTCACATGTCTTAGTTGGAGAATACTGAATAGTAGATAGTTCATGTTCAAAGGTCAACCATAAAACACTGTTGATTTGTTGACCTGCTTAATTTATCCCATCACATTTTTTTTACCAGAGTTTCAAAAATTTGTTAAGTGCTGTGTAATGAAGAAAATACACCATTGGACCTGGATATCCAACGTCTTATGCCATGGTCTTATTATTATTTCAGTTATTTGAGGAGAGAGGTGATTTCTCGTGTTTTTGGTATTGGTGAAATGTTTAAACTTCCTTTCATAATTTTGGATCTGGAAAGGCAATCCTTTTTTTTTGGTAATGATGGCCTTGAACAAGTATACCAGTATTACAATATTTTTGAATCAATTTCTAGCTTGACCTAATGACTTTTTGTGGTCATGATGATGTTTAATTATGCAAAAGATCAGATGATTGTGGTACTAAAAGCTACTAAAGTTTTTTTTTTATTATCATCTAATGCTGTGGGTGTTATTTCTATTGAGCTCGTATCCCATTTGTAATATTGGTATTTGGACAGTTAAGGGATATTAAAAAATATATAGAGATAATGAGCTACAATCTATCATAGTAAAAATACATGTAGGAGTTGGGGAAATATATTATGTAGGAGTAATACATCTATTTATTCTGATGATGTACGACAAATTTATTGGAAATAATTTTAAATCAAAATTTTTGAAACCAAACAAATACATATTGTTAATTATAAACAGGAAATTTATATCTATTTGAAAAAAAGATGAAAATGATAGGTATCTTATACAAAGGACACTCTACTTATAATTCAATTATGAACAGAAAGTTTAAACAGTGATGGTCAACTATTTCATCAACATCAACAAAATGTGCAAGCACTTCTGAGGTTCTCACCTAAACTCATTAAACATAAATAAGACCATAACATATGAAGTTGGAAATCTAGATCCTAGTTTACTACAGGCACAAAAACAAGATGTTGCACGCTACGTCGTGCTAAGAATACCCCCACTCGTTCATTTGTAAGTCGCACGTTAAACAGGAAGTAGATGTGCGGTAAACCTAGAAAGGGGAGACATGCTTTAAGTCACCATTCCAAAGCCATATATCAAATATCAAATAATTTCTTCCAGTATACCTGCTATGAAAGTTTTCATTACGGCAAACATGAAAAATTCTAAGTCGCACTGTAAACAGGAAGTAGATGTGCGGTAAACCTGGAAAGGGGAGACACGGTACAAGTCACCATACCAAAGCCATATATCAAATATAAAATCATTTCTTCCAGTAGAAGCTGAGATATCTGTTACGAAAGTGTGAACGGAAGGACGGACAAGGTGATTGCAATATAGCCCCCTCTCTACGAGTGGGGGTATAATATGGCAGTGGCATAGTTAAACCAGTTAATGAGATCCCAAACCTCTTCTCTTGATAACAGGATCTCTAACAGCACTACAGAAATGAATAAACAATAAAAAAAAAAACCTGCACAGATTCAATTCAACTCAAAAAGATCACATACTATCACAAAAATGAATGACAACATAAGGTTCTGTGTCTTCCAAGTAGAAGATGTAACTTGTTCTCACCTTAACACAGCTGAAATATTACTTATTTGGCTTTAAGCAACATATCTCACTCTATTTATTGACTTAGAATATGTACATGTATGTATTGATATATAGTTACTTTATAAGAACTGAAGTTTGCAATAAAAGTTTCCATTCCCCATGCTTGCTTTTACTTTTTGATGTAAACTAATGAAGATTACATATTGTTTGTGGATTTTTTTTCCTATAATACAAGCACCTGTATTTTAAAAATATATAGAAAATACTAGACAATAAACCCTCCCTTTTCTCCTAATATGATGCAAATGAACAAGGGATAAATTTATTGTTACAATGTGGCATCAATTAAAGTTAAAGAACAGTGACAGATACATGACTTCAATTAGTTAGAAAAAGCTGAATTTATTCACAAAAAGTGGCCATTCTAACTATAGGTGTTTGTTCTTTAGTAAGATATGTTCTTACAAGGAGTGATACAGTGTTGAATTCTCTTTAACAAAAGACAGGTCAATAAAACAGATAGAAACAAGATTTAAACCAGTCAAACAGACTTAGACAAAACAGCTGATGAAACTGATCTAATTAGCCTACAATCTGATTAGTTCAGCCATTACTTTACCTAACTTTAATTTGATTGTCACAAACTTATAAAAGTCTAGGCAAGTATTTGTGTTACAAAATGTTTCATTCAATTGTCACCAAACCATTTTCTCTTGTTCTTCAAATTTACAAGATTTTTAAAATTCTATGTAGAAGAATGACAATTATCTTCTTGGTTGTCTAGTTATATTGAATTATCTCCCTTTATTGTATTACAGCTAATGCTTCAGACATGTTTATCATTTTCGTTTTGTTTAGAATTTATTTGCATGTACACTATAGTATTGTGAACATGACTATCTCTTCCTAGATAAAATATATCATTTGAGTTTTAAGCAAAGAAGAGTTTGAAGATACCAAAAGGATAATCTGAAGCCATAAATAAAAGGACAGACAACACAACGGTCAAAAAGAAAAAGGAGAAAAGGAGAAATATAGATTCTCCTTCAGTTGCCCGTGGGTTACGATATTTCTCCACTCAAGAGAGCTAAATTAAAAATTTTAACCACAAACCGTCAGTCGAGTGGTTAAAATTTCAAATTTAACTCTCAAGAGTGGAGAAATATTGTAATCCACATGGGCAACTGAAGGAGAATTTGTTTCTCCCATTATTTAACACAAACTTTATTTCAAAAGCCGTCAAACGAGTCAAATGCGGGGAAAGGCACAAGACATTTTAATCCTCTAGAGGATTACCGATTTTTCCACCACTGGTTCAGCGGAGTTAAAACGCCACAATAACGGGAGAAACAACAATCTACAAAACACTACACATAAAACTAAAGATTGAGTAACATGAACCCTATGAAAAACGGGATGAAATAGAAAAAAATCTATAAAAAATTAATCTTGAGTGAAACAAATAGTCGAACCTGCCCAAGCAGTCACCTGTATTAAAAGGTCACCCTTTTCTAGTCCTGTCAAAGAACATTTCATATGAATTGAACCTCTTTTAAGAGGTCACCTGTCTGATAAGGCCACTTTTTCTATGTCCCAAAGGTGACCTCTTAATACAGGTTTGACTGTATAGAGTAATAGTGATATTGTACGTCGAGACATTTCGAACTGACGTTATTGTGTTATTGTTTTTATCGGAAACTTCCTAATATGTTTGACGTCACATTGACCAATAATGTTCAGTATCACAGTCAGCTTGTTGATACTGACAATATCACTGTGTGAGATCAAAGGAAAAATGTCCAAATAAACGATAAAACAAAAATATAGATCAGAAGATAATGCTCAATTTTATTTTAAAAACAGTTTCAAGATTAGAATAACTTTTAAAGTCTACAAATTATAATTGGCATTTAATCCTTTATGAACATAACATTAAAAAATTAGGGGGAAAAAAAACGTTTCTTTGATGGTGTTTTATCCCACTTTCAACAATATTTCAGTTCTATGGTGGCGGTCAGTTTTATTAGTGGAGGAAACCGGAGGACCGGGAGAAAACTACCGATCTGTCGCAAGTCACTGACAAACTTTAACACATAATGTTGTACACCTCGCCCTGATCGAGATTCGAACTCACAACATCAGTGGTGATAGGCACTAATTGCATAGGTAGCTGTAGATCCAACTACCATACGATCTCGGCCACAACGGTCCCCATTAATCAGAATTAAAACCTCTCTGGCTGAGATAGATTGATGATGGTGTAAATCTTTAACCCTCTCTAACTAATGCCTAATGCTTTGCAAAACATGCAAACATGGTATTTTCATGCCTCGCTATTGATTGAGAGAAAATTAATGTTTCCATTAAAAACACAATTTGCAGATTTCCTCCTTAATCATTGAACTGTGAGAGAAGGTTGATCCACGCCTGTCAATCAATTATGCAAATTCGTCCACGAATAAATTCTGTAACAAGTTTGATAAAAGTAAATAATTTGTATTAAAGGGGGCAGTGTCAATATGACTACCGTTTGTATAGCTTTGTTGTCAGTTGTAATGGTAGAGAATCGGTCATGGATTAAATGAATCCCTTTCCTTAATCAATCTGCTACTGGTAAATGAAATGATTATAATCCACATGACAATAGGAGAACTAATAGCACATCTATCATTGTCTAATTTTATACACTGCATGTCACCTAATGATATTATTAACAAAGGGGAGTTTTACAAAAAGAAACACTGGTCAAGTATGATATTGCACATCACTCACGAAAACTCATCAACAAATTACATTGTAACCCATTTATCAATATAAATTAAGCCATTAATTACCAACACCATGAGACAACTTTTGAAACATTTTTTTGGTATATTAAAAAACTATCTATAATCTAATCAGAATTCTAATATGACATCATTTTTCATTTTTGCTATACAAACAATGATGTGATAAAATTCCTGATATATTTTACTTCGCACATGCCTAATGTGGACAAGCTATAGACATCATTCCTACAGGACTGTTTGTGCATACTAGGGATTCCATGAATAATGTCTTAAACATACAAGATTATTCTGATTGACAATATATTCCTAATTAACCATAACATATGGTTTTTTTTTCACTTCAAATTGAGAAGCCTGTTCCATTACAAGTCTATATTCAACATTGTTGGGTTTATGATTAGGGTTAAGGCATTTAACAATATTTCAGTTATATCATGGCGGTAAGTTTTATTGGTAAAGGAAACCAGAGTACTCCCAGAAAACCACAGACCTGCCCCAAATCACTGACAAACTTTATCAAATAAAGTTGTATCGAGTACTGTGACCTCGCAATGGGCAGGATTCAAACTCAAAACTTTAGTGGTGATAAGTGCTGATTGCAAAGGTAGTTGAAAATCCATCTACCATATGATCACTATGATCTCCAGTCACAGATAACATCATTATCTGTTCAAAACAATATGTCACCGTGCATTTGGATGTTCACCAATGTCACCATATGTACTGATACCTATTCCATAGATGTTATTGCTGTGTATGGTAGACTAATAGATAAGTATCTGACTACACCCTCAGTATTCTTAGTAATGGTATATTGCATTGTGCTTTTATAAACAATACTAAATCATTATTGGGTAATTATAACCTAATTTTATTATGCATTTTCATTTTTTTTTTTTTTTAGCAAAATTAGGTCAAACAGCTTGCAATGACCTAATTCTAGCATGAAATCATTAAATATGTTACATTTTTTATTTCAAGTATTTGATATGTAATAGAGAGCTCTTTGAGTGAGTGAATATTTGTTGTATACAGTCCGACAAAAGTTAAGCACCACCTGACTTGTTTCCATAATATCTTTTCTAATAATGAGCTTATTTCAAATCGGTTTGCTGTTTTCGTTACCTGTACACACATACTTACTTACCTGTGAAACAGGTTATTGCTCGATTTTTATTTATGTGTATATGACAGGGTGTGTAAAGTGCCATGTGTACTTTTCAACATTTGTGTTTGCGAACGAAAGCTGATTTTTTTTGTGTAGAGTTTTAAGTTTCATTTTCTATTGGTTTGGTATGGTGCGGCGAAAATTAACCATACCAGAAAGGTGGCAAGCTGTTGGCATGCATAACGGTGGTTTTAGTCATAGAAGGGTGGCAGACCACTTCAGGGTTAACCATTCCATCATTGTTTTCGTCAAACGGGGAATGTTATTGACCGTCAACGTGCAAGTAGATCTCGCAAAACGACGCCGAGAGAGGACCGGCTCATATCCAGACGGGCGCGGCAACGGCCGTTCAGTACAGCTGGTGCACTTCGTGGTAATTTAGCGTTTGGAGGCCACATTAGCACACGTACTGTGATCAGACACCTCCACCATCAGGGAATGCGAGCGCGACGACCCATAAAACGTCCACAGTTGACATTATGTCATCGCCATGCTCGATTTGACTGGTCACATGATCATTTGGGGTGGACTATTCGCACATGGAGATGGGTCCACTGGTCTGATGAAAGTTGTTTTTTGCTACGCCCTACCGACGGTCGTGCAAGGGTTTGGCGCCAACGAAACACTTCATTTCAGGACAACCACATTTTGGCCACAACTGCTTTTGGGTGTGGGGGTGTAACTGTCTGGGGTTGTTTTTCCTTTGACTGTAAGTTGGACTTGTATGTTCTTGATGGTAATCTGACAGGCCAAAAATACAGTGACAATGTGCTCGCTCCACGAGTAGTCCCCCATTTCGACAATCATGCGTTGCCTGACAGGCCAATGTTCATAGACGACAACGCTAGGCCACATAGAGCCCGAATTGTACAACATTTTTTACAGCAAAAGGCTGTTCAGACAATTCCATGGCCTGCGATGTCGTCAGACATGAACCCTATAGAGCATGTATGGGACTTTATTGGCCGAAAAATTAACCAACGCAATCCAAAATGCCAAAATATTGACAAACAGTTCCCCCAAGAATGGCTTAGGCGTCTTGTGCGAAGCATGAAGAGGCATGTTACAGAACTTCCCAATAAACGCTGTGGATATACTCGTTATTGATTTTTATGCCTTACACATACGCACAATAGATACATTTAAAAGTTCTTACAATCTGAAGACTCTGCATTTTAATGCAATGTTAAAAACTTCCATCAAAGACAAACTGGTTTTACGTTTTTCCAGCACCTGTTTTAAGCCCCATTTTTGCCATGTCATAGTCACGTCTTACAGGATGATAAATACTTCGTAGATTGGTAATTTTAGAGCCCTTGGTCAGGGATGCAAATTAACTATTTTTTCCCAGTAGCCAGCTGGGCTACTGACTTCAAATTTCTAGGGGCCCAGCTAAATTTTGAAGGGCCCAGTTTTATTTTTCAGTCGATGAAAAAGAAAAATCAAAACATTAAGACATGAATAATTATTAAATCATTTTAAAGACCCATTTAATCAGGTAATACAGGCTTTTTAAATACTTGTAGCAGTATGAATTTTTATCTTCGTCTGTCTTCTTCTTTTGTGGAGGTTTTATGCCACTGATAAACTCCCACATTTTCTAAACAGGAATTAACTACCTACTTATAATTTAAACTCTTAAAGGGGAATGGTTATGCAAAAAAGATTTCCAGAGATGTTGAATTAATTTATGTGATAGATCCAGCAACAATTAAATTTAATCAGGTCTTGTCCTGATCTGACCTAAAAAAAAATCCTAATTTTGTTAGGAATGCATTTTTTGTGATGTCAAACTTGTCTATAATGACGTTTGATGGCAATTTAGTAAGCAGCCTTTATGTGACTGTCAGTCGGCATACATACATGTATATAATGCACAGTATAGGTATCTGATTCCAGTTGATGTAATGCATACAGTATATGTAACTATCTGTTTACTTATTCCTTTTACTGTATGCTGTATATTATTACATGTGTGCAGATATTGTATTTTAATATATTGTAGCAGATAATTTTTATTTCATCATACCTGTTAACCTCAGAGATTGTGTATGTGGGAGATCTCCCACATTCCAACTATTTAATGTGGGAGATTTTGCGTGACGAACTTTTTCACACTAAAATTTTTAGATTAAAGCAAACAAAATTTACTGTACAACTTTTATTGTTGTTGCTGAGCAACATTATTTCAAACCACTTTGGTAGGACAATACAGCTTGTTTTGCTAATCACTTGGTTTGTACTCATAACACAACAAGTTTTGATTTTGCTTTGCACATAATAAAGAACAAAGTGTGTCATTGCTCAACTCAGATCTCATATCTGTCTGGATTTTTTTTTTTAACATAGAAACAATTCTCTCTGGGTCTGCATTTTTAAGATTGGTTGATTTCCTTGTTGAAGCAACTGCTTTTTTTGTGTGAATCTCCATCAGCATGTCTNTCTTTTGGAAATTTTTAGGATATCAATTGAAAATAAACTAAAATGTACAATTGTAATAGACAAGTTATTCACCTTACTTAGTTTGGATTACAAGTATCAATCAATTTTCATGTAAATACATTTTGCAATTAAATGTTTTTCTGTATAGTTATCTAAAAAGATAGCAGATATGGCCAACAATCCGTATCTCACTGTCCGATCCCGTTCCGAATATTTTACATCAATATCAACATCCGGTTTACCTACATTTTTTAATTTCAGTTAAGAACATGAATCTGTTGTCATCTTCAATATATAAGCATCTCAAAACAAATTTAATTAAATACAAACAATCTTTGATACCTTTGGAGTGTGGAAGTCAACTTATTTCTGTGCTCAGTAAAGTATTTCAGTTTTAAGGCTTCACGTATTGCAGGTGCCCGTTACTACTAAAATGACGTTTACAATGCCTATAGGAAGAAGTTCTGATTAATAAAAATAGGAATGTGCCGGTCTGACAGAATAAATAAACAAATTTCAAGTCTGTCTGACATTTTATTAAAACTGTAAATGGAATTTAATGCCGTTCTAGAAATTCTGTTGGCAGTGGAAACTTGGAGTGATGAATAAATTTCAATCGCCAACTGGGCGACCGCAAAGTAATATTTGATCGCCCAGCTGAAATTTTACTCGCCGTGGGTGACTGTTAATTTGCATCCCTGCCTTGGTGTAGTCTTTTAAGAAGTGTAAGAAAAATGGTGATATCTATTTTATTGCTTTAATAGTATTGATGTAAAAAAATATATCGATAAAAATATAGGGTGGAGCTTAACTTTTGTCAGAGTGTATATAATGTCAAGTGTGCAATTGTTCAGCTATATCATGGAGAGGACAAGTTACTTTAATGATGATGTCTGGTTTGTACTACCATTCTGAGTTGTATTTGTATAGTGCTAGCTTACTGGAACAGTCCATGGGCAGACATGCCACTCCACTTAGGCACATTAAACTACCATAAAAATCAATCAACCAGTCAATATTATTTTGTGTTGCAATCTAAATATTTTGACAGAAATGTGTACCCTCTTATAAATTGCATTTTCATAAAGTTCAAGATAAAGTTCCATAATTCCAAAAATCTGAGATGACCAAATTTTATGAATATTGTTTAGCATGCGTGCTTGGAATTTACCAAAAGGGGCAATAAGAAGCCGTGATTTGGAAGGACACACAATACAATGGTCAAGCGAAAAAGGACAAAAGGACAAAAATATAATGCAGAAAACTAATAATTGAGTATCATGAATCCCACTAATAACTGAAAGTAATCTAAGGTCCTGGGGAAGGGTAAGCAGTTCCTGCTCTATTAGTGCCACCCCTCATGTTATTCATGTTAAAATTCCTGTGATACAAAATTAAGTCATATTCTGTGAACAAGGAAAAGACGGAAAAGACGATATTTGGAAGTTGATTCCAAATTAATGACATATGTCCATCAAAATATCCAAAGGAAATGGACAATGAAAAGGCATCCATGTACATGATGGATTTTTAAGTGGGGTATAAAAATATTTCTCTCCAAAAGCCATCAAAACAACAATAACATGATATGTAACTCGTGAGGCATGTGTCATACTTGACTATAATGGAGTCTGTAATAAAATACAATTATTTTACTGCCAAGGAAACCATTATTTGTCCAGACATAATCTATTGCTGCCCCATTCTGACAAAATCCTGCCATCAATTATATGATTGCTATGAGAACTATTATTTACAGGACAGAATCCATTGCTGGGCCATTCTGACACTATCCACCTATCAATTAGCAACAACAATATAAATGTTTTACCCCAGGGTATGTAATTCTCCTTCCTTGCAATTTTCTTCATTAATACCGATGATTTGTTGCACCAAAACATATAATAACTTTACTTGGAAATAAATTTCTGTTAGATGGTTGATTAGTCGTTAACTACAAAATGAGGAACAATAACGAATTCCAATAAATAGACAAGAGTTAATATACAAATCATTATGGACCTTTTAATAGCAAACTGCAATGCTTTTTCTTGTCTAATGTCTTTACAATAAAGAAATGAATATGACCTTTTGACACTGACTGTAACTCTGGGGATGGGAATTTCTTTTTTAATCAAGTCTGAAGAATGGAACTACGTCTTAAGACAGAGAATACTTTCTTTCATCTAGGAATGATGTTTTTCGTAAACATAAGAATCAATCTTGTGAGTTTTTTATGAATGAATTTCAGTAGAATATTCTTATATAAAATGATGTTCCTTTAACTATATTTTTATAAAATACAGGTTATTGTTATTTTTATTTAAATCGACAAATAATTTGCAATTTTCATTTCCTTTACATCAAAAAGTTAAAACATACATGGAGAATGGAGACTTGCAGACGTTCATTGTACAGTTTAGTTCTTGTAAGGTAACTATTTCAATACATACATATTCTGAATCATAATTCTTTAAAGTAAATCTCATTCAATCATCAGCCACAAGAAGTAACATATACATGTATATAAAACAATAATCATTACTGTACAAAATTGTAAAAAAACCAATTGAATCATCAATTTTTTTTTGAAAAACTTAATGAAAATAATAGTATTATTATGTGCAAAAGATTGTATTCAATACAGAGATTCTGAACCAAAAAAAAAAGAAGAAAATCATAAATAAATGTTTGATTTTCAAATTCAAAGATTGAAACAAAAAAATCTTCTCATACAAAATGTAAATTGAAAAAAAAAGAGGAAATCACAAACAGCAAATTAAAAATTATGCTCAGATTTAAAAAAATGTTATGAAAATTCCAAAACAATCAAAAATTAAGGATCAAATACATTTTCCTCTTACCTTTTCTATAGTATCTTCATTTGGTTACATCAATCTCACTCTGTGACACCACAAACCAGACAGTCCTGAAACATCGATAATTTAATTAAAGTTTTTACCCAGACTTAGGTAATTTAGTGTGAAAATCTAATTAGAATTTTACCTATACCCTATAATTAACTGTCCCAACAAACACCCTCAAGATCCAGATTATTACCCTCGGGACATGTGACAAGATAATCCAATCAAAATAAACCACTGAGATTTGAATAGAGAATTGACAATCCTGAGGCTGTCTGTAGTGTTAATGATAATTCTGCAATAGTAATGCACTTAATAGTATTTAAGTTGAGTTTAATCTGAGTTGTATCATCGCTGAAAACAACAATTGTATCTTGTAAAGCTGATGAGTTTGCACCAGAGAATAAATTTCTATACACACGATTGGTTTTTACTATTTATAGCACATTTTAAAACCATGTACAACCTATAAAAATCATAATTATCAATGATTTTCCAATTTCACGGCTCCAAAATGGTCTATTCTATTTTACAATAATTTTTCGCTTTTTGAAATGTTATGTTTTATGATCTCATAACTCCAATAGCAAACATGTATAATGCAATTCAAAGACAAGACTTCAAAAGTTTTACTTTTGTCAAATGTCAGTTCAATTCAATGAAAACATAATTGTTTTTCCATTTTCAAGAAAAAAATTCTACTGCAACACATTTAAAAATTTCACTGAATAATATGAATTTAACATATATTTTGTATTGAGTTCTAATAGGTAATTTTCCAAAATACATGTATTTACCAATGTGACCAAAACAACTTGCAAAGGCAGGCCTTATGATGAATACCGGTTCTCTGGCCCAAGACCAGTAAAACTTTGTTCGGTCCAGTAATTTGTTCAGTTTTTATTTAGAAGTACCGGTATATAAATATAAATTCCAGAATTTGATTCTGACCAGTAAATTAAGATGTTCATTTCGAGGACTGTGATAGACTTTTTGCAAATTCCTGATTTGAATCTACTATTATACGTTTTTATACCTTTTCATAGGAGTTATCTCCCTTACGACAGGTAAAATGGTACTGGTCTAGCAAGAGCAATGGAAAGGGCAAATAATTAAAGTATAATTTTCCCAGTTTCTCAGTTGTTGACTGATTTTGTCTGTTTGTTGACTTATGAGTTTTGCCTTTCCCTTTGGAAAATTGCTCGGTGTTCGGTAATTTTGTTATTACCCTTATTTCTCATAATTTATAGATATTTGACCATTGTAAAAAAAAAAACATGATAATTTTACATCAAGTAGAAAATTCACAAGTTTTCACAACATTAAAATTTTGACAGATTATGGGGGGAAATATGTTATTTTCATTGTACTTTGTATGAAAGGGGAATGTTTTATGTGCATTAAAGGGAAATAACTCTTATAAACACTGTAAACCATATCACTTTAGAATCAAATAAGAAACTGTGCAAATGGTCTTAAATCATAAGTGCCATATTTAAAAAAAAATTGTTTATCAAGTAGCATACATTTTTCAGAAAATAGAAAGGTTTTTATCTGAGAATATTTGATCATTTTCTAAATGATTAATTGAACCATACTTTTCCAGGAAAGTATTATTGATAGATCTAAAAAAAACATGATGAAATGAAACAAAGTAAATGAGCCATGAAAATCAAGTGATGGTCTGATGATAAAGGAGTAATTTGTTTGTATATCATGGTTAAAACATTTTTTCAACTTACAGAAAAGCAAGTCCTTGATTAGGCCTAATATGACATACTTAGATGAGAAGCAGTAAATCTTCAGTTTTGATGTTTTGCTGTAAACTAAAGAAGAAGAAATATCAATTTAAGTCTTGGGCAATGAAACTATCAGGTCTAACACCATAAAATATTCTCCACTGCATGCAAGCAAAATAACCATTTTATCATGGAGGTGTATTGGCTTAAGAAAAGTTTGAAAATACTAAAGGTGTGATTAGAAGTCATTATTCTAAAGAAAGACAGACAATACCATGGACAAAAGAAAAAACTATGATCTACGAAACACTACAAAGAAAACTATAGATTGAGCAACACGAACCAAAAACCAGGAGTGAACTCAGGTACTCCAGAAGGGTAAGTAACACGAACCCTACCAAAAACCAGGAGTGAACTCAGATACTCCAGAAGGGTAAGTAACACGAACC
>MJUT01035495.1:969570-997528 GCA_002080005.1 Gigantidas platifrons
GAAGGGTAAGTAACACGAACCAAAAACCAGGAGTGAACTCAGATACTCCAGAAGGGTAAGTAACACGAACCAAAAACCAGGAGTGAACTCAGATACTCCAGAAGGGTAAGTAACACGAACCAAAAACCAGGAGTGAACTCAGATACTCCAGAAGGGTAAGTAACACGAACTAAAAACCAGGAGTGAACTCAGATACTCCAGAAAGGTAAGTAACAGGAACCAAAAACCAAGAGTGAACTCAGATACTCCAGAAGGGTAAGTAACAGGAACCAAAAACCAAGAGTGAACTTAGATACTCCAGAAGGGTAAGTAACATGAACCAAAAACCAGGAGTGAACTCAGATACTCCAGAAGGGTAAGTAACACGAACCAAAAACCAAGAGTGAACTTAGATACTCCAGAAGGGTAAGTAACACGAACCAAAAACCAGGAGTGAACTCAGATTCTCCAGAAGGGTAAGTAACACGAACTAAAAACCAGGAGTGAACTCAGATACTCCAGAAAGGTAAGTAACACGAACCAAAAACCAGGAGTGAACTCAGATTCTCCAGAAGGCTAAGTAACACGAACCAAAAACCAGGAGTGAACTCAGATACTCCAGAAGGGTAAGTAACACGAACCAAAAACCAGGAGTGAACTCAGATACTCCAGAAGGGTAAGTAACACGAACCAAAAACCAGGAGTGAACTCAGATACTCCAGAAGGGTAAGTAACACGAACCCTACCAAAAACCAGGAGTGAACTCAGATACTCCAGAAGGGTAAGTGACACGAACCAAAAACCAGGAGTGAACTCAGATACTCCAGAAGGGCAAGTAGTTCCTTGGTACAGTAGCTTATTTATTAGTAGCATCCCTCTTATCAAGCAAATCATCAAATGAAGTTTAAAAATTAGGTTACAGTTCTCAACTTGTACGGAAGTTGGAATATTTTGCAGCCTTCAAATATATGTCATGCTATCATAAAATGGATATTCGTCATAATAAAAGATCTATTTGAAGACAAATAAACAAGTGAACAATGCTTGATGTAAAGCCTACACACTGTACAGAGCTGAAATATTAAATTTTATTTTTAGTTTGTCCTTGTGACTTGGTGTTAGCCACAGTTATGATCTAATCATGAGTGTTTTGGTTCTTTGTATCGATAAAAACAAGCTTAGATAAGATCAACATGCAGTGTGATTGTCTTTTAGTAAAACTATTTTATATGGCTGTTCTCTTTACTAGTTGATACTTTAATTGTTTTATACCTCTCTTTGTAAAATCGATTCTCTATAAACAACAATTGTGTTCCACGACCATTTTCTCCATTAAATAAACATAACTGTGCAATTTTCTTAGAAGGATAATTATTTTCAATCGGAAATACCTCTTAACTTACTAGACATGTGATTGACAAAAAGTTGTTTTTAAACAAAAAAAATTATAATGTGGCATCAAATTTCTAACAAAGGAATAAATATATAAAATAAAGCAGTGTGACTGGATAGAAACTACTTAATTAAAATGTATACATTGGTCTGTGGAGGCAATTGTGTTTTAGGCAGACATTATCTGATAACGGACTGATCCTATTTTCCTTTCTTCCAATATTATATAAGTTGACAATCAACCATTGACACTGTTCTTTATTATTGCATATAGAAGGCGGTAAAATACTGTGATTTTCAAAGTGAAATAAAAACCATTATCGGCAAATTGGACATCTTCCCTTTGATGTGTTCCGCTAGATCCCTGAACTAACCTTGATCCACAAAAATATTAGGTCAGTTCGTAACTCGCATGTGCAAGAACTGACTCTGATATTGAAAATTACATGCCAGTGTAAAATCAAACACATTTTGATGTCATCGATAAAAAATTAATGTCAGTTTTGAAGATCTTAACATACATTATAACAGCTCGTCCTGTCAGACTTGCTGCAATACTAGTGATAATGTCTGTCTCGTCCTGTCAGACTTGCTGCAATACTAGTAATAATGTCTGTCTCGTCCTGTCAGACTTGCTGCAATACTAGTGATAATGTCTGTCTCGTCCTGTCAGACTTGCTGCAATACTAGTGATAATGTCTGTCTCGTCCTGTCAGACTTGCTGCAATACTAGTGATAATGTCTGTCTAGTCCTGTCAGACTTGCTGCAATACTAGTGATAATGTCTGTCTCATCCTTCAAAATCACCGTTAATCTATATTGTATTTGACCCAGTGAAATAAAAACGTATCAACATGGTCACAATCGAAAATATCATTGAGTGTCCAACAATGGAAAACAAGTTCTTTTATAAAGAGTCTCATTACTATAAACAAAAGTGCAAAATCTGTTATAAACAGAATAACTGCTCTTGCAATCGGAATATAACAAAATTAATCACACATAATCGAACAATGATGGCCATTCACTCATGTGCTTATGCAAAATCATGAATTACTACTGTTTGGTTATTCATGATTTATCTTTTGATATTAGGAATGAACAAGTAGTTATACTATAAGTATTTTATCATTTGATTAGAAATAAAATTACTTCAAGAACTCATTATAATATTATCTGGAAACTACAGATGATAGACTTTTCTACTAATTGACAAGACTATTCCAGGTGAGGCTTAGAGGTACCAGAGGGAAATTTCTTTATCTTTATCTTGAATAAGGGTTGTTGTGGTCGTGATCACATGGTAGTAAGATTTACATCTATCTTTGTAATCAGTGTCTATCACCACTAAAGTTGTGAGTTCGAATCCCGCTTTGTTTTTGTCTTTGTATTTTTATAATAATTTTGACTTTACATAGGTATTTCACATGATATTTTTCATTGAAACAAGATTGCAACACGTAGCCGTGTGTCCCCCGCCACAATAGAAAGAGGTGTAATATGAGTGTAATGTTATCCATGTGATATATTTATAAAATCGAGAAAGCATCCGAGATGCAACAGCCAAGTTGCAAATCAAAATCTTGGGGCATTTAATTTGTCTATTCACCCTGATCATAAATATATATGGCTTAGGGGTGGGGATCTCAACCATTAAAAAGTTCACTTCAGGTAGGGGGTGGGTATGACCCCAGGGCCTGAGCTATAAGGCATGTAATTTGCCTAGTCACCCTGATCATAAATATATATGGTTTAGGGGTGGGGATCTCAACCATTAAAAAGTTCACTTCAGGTAGGGGGTGGGGTATGACCCCCGGGGCCTTAGCTATAAGACATTTAATTTGCCTAGTCACCCTGATCATAAATATTTATGGTTTAGGGAGGGGATTTCGGTCACATTTTTTTATACAGATTCCCCAGAGGGGTGGGGCTGAGCTGGGGAGGAGGGGGGAATGTTGCATCCTCAACTTCACATTGGCATCTCCACCCATACCAATAAAAGGCCATTGGCCACTGGTCCCCCGACGCCAAGGTTATATCGTAAGATTAAATTTTGAAACTACTGTAAACTAGAGGGTCAGGTGAGCCTGTATCACTCATAATTCTGAAAGGGGATCATCCAAGGACCATTTTGAAGTAAAAAAAGGGGAGTAACTCTGGTTAGATTTGTCGAAAAATCATCATTATCGAACTTGACCTTGATNACCCATACCAAATATTAAGCTTCTATCTTTTGTAGTTTCAGAGAAATGTGCAATTCTCAAAATATGTACTTTTTCTATAAAAAAAACCATGATTTTACAAGAATTTTTTTTCGAATTTTGCCCAGTTTCGAACTTAAGCTAGAGATTCTTAATACAATGCTTGTGTGTAAGTTTGAAATCAATTGGTCAACAAATAAAAATCTGAGAGCGCTTACAATATATCCGGACGGACAGATGCCCTGCATTTCCATATCCCCCGCTCCGCTTTTAGCGGAGGCAGGGGACAATAAAAGGCCTTATCCATATGCAATATCAAAAAGATACATCGACAAGGATTCCATATCATTTTATTTTTTGG
The DNA here is from genome assembly GCA_002080005.1 of Gigantidas platifrons. NCBI lineage: Eukaryota > Metazoa > Mollusca > Bivalvia > Mytilida > Modiolidae > Gigantidas > Gigantidas platifrons. The sequence goes on from MJUT01035495.1 coordinate 973,504, forward strand.
AAATCGGAGAACCCTTTAAAAAGTTACAACAGTTTGAGTTTTCAAAAATTTAATTATCTTTTATGCGACTTAGTGGGATTTTTTCGAAGTGACATATGAAGCTTTTTTCCAGACAATTGTAGATATTGAACAAGGAACAATCTTTATCATGTTTATATGAATGGTAGGGATCACTAGCTAAACTACAGTTCTGGTATAGCATTCCTTGTTCTTGTATATCTGTATAAGACTCTAATAAGGATGGAGTTCCAATGCAAATATAAAAAAATGAATGATCCATACAAAAATAGAAAAATATAATATCCCTGATCTCTTAAAATGTAATTGATTATTCATGCTGATTTGTTCAATTTTTGTATCATTTTGTCATTGTATTACTTCAAACATAGACCTAGAAAGCTTATATCATGTTTGAAATTAATATTTATTATGTGGCAGATGTACTATAATATTTGGAGGGAAAATTTTAATAAACAGTTATTTTCATCAATATTTAATAACCAAATCAACTTTCAATTTATGATATTTAACACTTTTGACAAATTTTCCCATGAAATACATATAGAATAATGGCAGTTTTGAATACCGAGACAGACATTATCACTAGTATCGCAACAAGTCTGATAGGACGAGCTGTGATACTAGTGATAATGTATGTTGAGACCTTCAAACCTGACATTATTGTTTTCATCAGTATAGACGTCACACTGACAGATATTTTCCAGTATTAGAGTCAGTCATTTAATACTGACAATATCACTTTGTGTTAACAAGGAAAAATATCTATCTTACCAATAAAGATTTTTAATTGTCAAAAAGAAGCATATAAAACAAGCAATATATTTTCAGTTTGTACCTTATTAATAGGTTATCATATAGTGTTATGTACAATATGGAAATATATTGTACGAGTCAGTATTGTATTGAATACTGTACAGAAGTGTTTGCAAAACTGATGGGTTTCCATGCAATGAATGTATGCCAACAATGAAGTCTGATATGTGGGCCCTTCGGTGAACTACTTGGTATTGTTAATTTTCCTTTTTTTAAATTGTACAACTGTATAAACCTACCTTGAGGCAATGTTCAAGTATCCGTGCGTGTGACGTAGCAAACCACCCGTGATGTTTTAACATAAAGAAATAATTAATTCTCCCGTTCTTCAGCCTTTGGTCATTGCATATTTATCCTCTGAAGTAAACGAAACCGTTAGATAGAAACCGGAAGTAATTGAAATATTATAAATGGGACAAGAATTGTTTGAGGCCAAAAAAAAATAATTGGCCATCGACTCTTTTCTTTGTCACAGCAGCGCTTTTTCATACACGAAATTAAGGTAAAATCGTAACCAAGATTTGTTTTCAATCCCCGAATTATATAATCCCATGTTCACTCCGAGAGTACATGCCGGCAAATGACAAACTTCCACAATTAAAATAGAAAAGACAACTCGATTTATTCTTTAACATTAAACCCATGCTTGAAAAATTCATAGCCTGGGATTTATAGCAATAGCTGGTGAAAAGCACCGGTTCCCGGCTTCGAATGAAAACACTGCCTTTTCTCTCCTACTACTTTAAGAGTAATAATGGCATACAATGTACCTGATGTATATAATAATAGAAAACTTAAAAAGGAAATATTGCAGTTTTGAATTTGAACTGTAGAAAATTGACAGAAAATCAAGTATATTATTTATCCTATTGAAATATTGCTAAGAAAGTATGCGACTAGACAGTACCTCAGTACTTTTATTGTATATTTCCTTGAAAACAGCCAATCAAAACTTTCAACTTGATTATGTAAAGGAATTTTGCTGAACATTTTTTATTAGTGATAAGACTTTTCTTGAACCAAAAAATCTAATATTCTGATTGGATAATTATGGAATAGAAATACAAATTTTGTCCTGAAGATCAAATGTTATCTGCATCAATATTCTCAAAATATGTGCATCATACGTCAAAATTACAGTCAAACCTGCCCATGCGGTCACCTCTATTAAGCAGTCACCTTTTTCTTCTCCAGTCATAGAAAATTTCATATGAATTAAACCTCTTTTAAGAGGTCACCTGTCTTATAAAGCTACTTTTTCTTTGTCCCGAATGTGACCTCTTAATACAGCTTTGACTGTGCTTTTCTTTTCTGGATTTAAAAAATAAGTAATAAACCATTCCTGATACACTGTAGTGTATGGCTATTTAGACCATCAAACATTGTTGTCTTATTTAATTTTCTCATGTATTTTTTATTACTTGGAAACACATTATTGTCAATTATATTTGAACTGAAGCTTATTAATCTTTTATAGTTTAACTGTGTAATCACTGACTGGAACAGAACACATTTGCTTTACATTAAATATGGAAAGTAGGGGGAAAGTAACAGATGGACAAAAAAACTTCATCATCTATTAATAGTTTAAAGGGGCATTATCTGCCAAATTGTAAATTTTTGTTATCCACAAAAACTATCAGATATGATTGATGCCCTAATAAAATGTGTTTCTGTAACTTATAAATGTTATGAAATGTACGCGCATCGGGGAAAAAACCAGCAACTGCTCGTGTTTTGAGATCGATCAAGAAATGGACATCATCTTATTAATTATCGACATTGTTTACGGAGTTTGTCGAATCATCATTGAATCAGTACAACAATGCACTTATTTCTTATTTTTTGTGAATCTGCTTTTAGTCGGTGTTAATTATGGACAAAGAACCATGCAAGTTGGCAGTTAATAAGTAACAAAATACAAATTATTCGTTTTTACCTGTCACTAGTAAGGTCAATTGCATACGGAAAAGGCGAGGTCAAATTATTTGCTTACAAGCAAATAAGTAATCGATGGTAATTTTCGTTCTCAAAAGGTGGAAAGTGGTTCGATAAGCTGTTTAATGTGAAATATTTACCTTTATTTCATCATTTTAAAGCTATTTACCAATTTTCAAAACATATAATTTTTTTGGTCAAAATCGTAGCTACAAAACTCCATAAAACTCCCTAAAGCATGCATTTATCTGGAGTTGAAAATTAAAACTAATTTCAAAGTAAATAATCAAAGAAACCTTTAGTCTGCAAAAAGACCTTGTTTTATACAGTCATAGATTTATTGAATGTTAAGTATACATCATATATAAATATCTGCAGGTTTGATACAAATGGTCTGAAGGTCAAAATCTATAATTAGAACTTTCATCAAGTGAAACTAGAAATTTTGCAGTTTTTTTTTCTCTCACAAAGACAACAAAAGTAAACTCAAAAAGACAGCATAGGCCCTCAAGAGCATGTATTCACTGACCTGGTATTTAATTTTACTTTTAAATCTTATAGAAAAAAAAACCTGAACAAGCTTACATTTAAATTTCAGCTCATTACAGCTTAAAAATTACAACTCTGTTGATAGAGTCTATTTTAGCCTTTTAAAGAATTTTTTGCTTTTCCTAATAATGGGTATTCTTGGATGGAGGACAGGTGTGTCGCACACAATTTTGATAGTGGACAAACCAAAGATCATCTCAGCTCAAAATGTGCACAGGAAAACCTGGAAGATATAATAAACTAGTCATTGCAGCACATATGAAGTTTGAGTTCATTTTGACTTGAAATAAAACAGTTACAAAAGTTTTCAATTAAAGAAGTTTCAATTCTAAGTAACAGCAACCATCTTGAATAGAGGAGAGGGCTGTAGGACAATATTGAAAGAGGACATCCTGAAGACTATTCCAATCAAATTTGGTTTCATTTGAATCAGCATTTTCAGAGTGGAAAATTTTTAGGTGATTTTGTATCAAACTAAGACTACGAAATGTAATTTGCATGAATGGGTTGAAAGAACAATGTCATAGAAAATCCCGGAATAAATGCTGAACAATGAATTGTCATGCAGCAACTGTTTTAAGTTTAGCTCATTTGATTTTATTTGGATAAATGGTTTTATGAGTAGCTTTTATAAAAACAAGCCTTATTTACATAATCAGTATAATTCAGTTGAAAAACCCAGACGATATGTTGAACAATGAATGGTCAACAAGCTGCACTGTAAATTTGATTTATTTTGGCTCAGTGGTTTCAGAGGAGAAGATTTTCAAATATTTTTTTTTGGTCAAAGTCAATTTAACTTGCAAATTTTCGTCAAAAATCGGTATAACACATTATGTTCCAGGACAACACATAACAATGTCTTACTTATCGTTCAAATAAAATTACTGTTCAAATTTTATTTGGTGGAAAAATGTAGCTTTCTTGGCTCCGTATTTGTGTTTTACACATATGTTCTATTTATAGCAATTACAGCCATGCTGGATGATTGGTGGGATCATAGGAAACAATTCTGAAATAAGATAGCCTAGAGATGATTTTGAATTTTAGTTCAAATTGGCCTAATGGTTTATAGAAAAGAAGTTTTGAATAAGTTTATGATGGAGCGACGGGTATGAATGGCTGACGACGGATGCAAAGTGATTGTAAAGGTTCATGTAACCCTTTGCATAAAACAATTTATGTTACTGAAAAAGGATTTCACAACAAAATTTGACAGAATTAAGAAATTGTCTATTGACATAGTCAAGTAGAATCCTCCTTATAACAGTGTTTCAGCTAGCCTTTGAAATCTTCAGGACAATTGCCAGTTTTAACCAAAAAAATTCAAAACATTCTTTAACAATTAAACTTATTTTTATAAAGTTCTTCAGGACAGTTTGAGATATAGGTGGACAAATGTCCTGAGACCAGTGCCTAGCTGAATAATTGTAATATGACCATCTTTAATAGAACTAAGAATTTGTCTTTTGATGGAGTAATAGTGGAATCATCAGAATAGACCACCAACAGTAGACACCAGTCCTTAGATCTATTTAAATCCTCTTTATTTTCATTTTTATCCTGACAAATAGGTATTAAAATCAAGCTGATCCTTGTAAACTATGAATTATGTAAATTATAATAATATGTCAGACCTATTTAGATATGTAAATAAGCAGGTTCAAGTAACTCTATATCCCTTACTTACATGTGTGGTATTATACAGGAAATATCACAGAACACTGGTAACTGTGGTTATATCAAAACGTACATAGGGTTAGGGTTATGGGGGTTTATCATCATTTCTTCAGCTATATCATGATTGCCAGATTAAATGATTGAGGAAAGCTTGGATAATTATAAAGAATTATTGATTGGTGAAACCTCCTCTCTTTTGGTGGGACGTGTGGAACTTAACACTTAAATGTAGTTCTAACTCAAATCAGTCTGGTTAGGCTTGTTACGACCATTATCACTTGGTCGTCCAGGCCTACATGGGGTACTAATGTTATTAAAGTGCATGAAATAGCTAAGACTTTTACAGTACCTGCCCTTATTTGTCTATTATATTGTGTTCTTTGAGAGCTATGACTTAATTTACAATATTTGCCTTGCAACTCTCTACCTTTCTGTTATGTTATTTAAGAGAAGACCAATTCAATCTAATCAATCTAACAACCCATTATAAAACAGGAAGACAGCCACATTATTTCTCCTCAAATAAACACCAATAATCTCCTTCACTACTTTTACTATTTATAAATTTTAATTATTTTACACAAGAACGACAAGTTTGTCAATATAATGATTCTTTAGTTTCATTTTGTAAGGTAACATCCAGTTTCCACATGATGTAAGGATGCCAATACAATGATTTTTTAGCTCCACTTTTTGAAAAGTCACGACACGCTACCACATGAGGTAAGGACGCCATTCTAACATGACAAATACATTATCTCCTCATAAGATGGTATCCTACTGCACTATACAATGTTTTAAGCCAATCTCTCAACATGTTCAATTGTCCGAGACTCTATAAAATCATGCCAAATGTTGTAGCCTGAAAGACCAATCAGAATGTTGAACTAAGACATACCTAGGTGTGACAAAATGTAACAGTTGACTTCCATGGAGTTTACAAGTGTAAATGTTTCAATGTTAAGTCTAGATATTGTTACTGATTCTGAACTTTAATGGTATTTGTTGGTAAAAATGTCATTAATCTAAAGATTACATTGAACATTAATTGTGGTTTTTTTCTCAAATAAAAGTGTTACATATTATTACATGAATGTAGTTGTTTTGAACAACATGGTGACACTATTATCCACAGTGGAATAAATTAAAAAATGTAATTAGGCAAGTGACAAAACAATCATACACAAATATAATTGTACTGGGACAATATTTTTGTAACATAGAATTAATGAGTGTAAGAAAAGATTGAAGATACTAAACGGGTAATTAGAAGGAACCAGCCGAAGAGGGACATACCATAACATAGCCAAACAAGAAATGTGTGCATCACAAAATACGACTGTCTATATAAATTATCAAACGGTATACCGGTAATGGTAATGACCCCAAAATAAATAGGGTTCTTCCCCTTCCACAGGGGAATCATGTGGCCAAGTTTGGTAAAGATCCAATATACAGAACTAAAGTTATCATGTGGAAACGACCCTGTTGTCAAAAATTATATTTATAGTAATGGTGACCTTGACCTTTGACCTACTGACCCCAAAATAAATAGGGTTCTTCCCCTTCCACAGGGGAATAATGTGGCCAAGTTTGTTAAAGATCCAATATACAGAACTAAAGTTATTGTGCGGAAACCTGTGTGGACGCCCGCAGCCTGCTCGCCATACCCAATCACATAATACGGCCCGTCTCAAGACGGGGGTATAAAAATGACAAAATATGATCCACAAAGAATTGAAGATTGAGCAACAGGGACCCCACGAAGGGTAAACCGTTCCTGCTCCATTAGTAACACCTGCCATGTTACAACACAAAACATGTTCCAATATAAAATTTTAAAATACTGAGGTGAATATGTTGAAACTAGAGACTCATTGGAGCATCTCTTTACAATTGTCTTCAAAAAGGATATTTGAAAACAAGATCTCAGCAATTTTGTGTTACAAGGCAATCTTTGATGAAGGGTTGAAAAATAAGATACTGCTTTGAAAGGTGACTGCCAAATAATGTTTTTCCCAACTCAAACTCCTACTAATTGATTTAAAGACTCACCTTAATCTGCATTACTCTCCTGATTTTTCATGCAGTTTTTTTCAATATATTTTTTTAATTCATTTTCACATATGTTAAACCATCAAAATGAATTTTTTTTTTAATTAGGCCATGATTCCTGTTCAGAAATGGTAAGAGGAGAGACATCTGAAGTATATATACAGCACTTTCTACTGGTTTTAAAATGTGAAGCCATACACACCATCACAAAACAGTGTGCCACATGGGAATTTGATTATCTACAAAACATAAATGTTACAAAAAAACAAAATAAGATATCTATAGTATAAAATAAAAATTAAAGTATATTTATATAAAAATGTGCAGTACTTGTAAATCTTTATTGTTCATAATTTACAACAATTTATAACACCAAACATCAAAGATTAAACATGAATCAAATGGTATTATCCTATTAAATCTGTCTACAAATATTATCTTCTTTCAGATTCAATTATTAGATAAAGGTAATGTTCGTGCTCTGACACAACTGTTTTGTTCTACTTGAGATACCTTTACATCCTTACATTGCATGTTCAATTACATAATATAATAGTCCAGGTGTGTATCCTCATTACTGTAGGTGAGAATCAATACAGGTACACATCTTAGGTAATTATGCATGTCTATTAAAACATGTCAGTGTCACTAGAACAACCATTTATTGAATTGAAAACTCTCCAATTTTATATTAAAATTATCAGATCTTTGTTCTGTGAAGTGGGCTTAAAATACATTTAATATCAATTTAAAAAAAATTGTGATAAAATAAACCAATTTATCCCAAATTCTGCAATGTAAGTTGATGTACAGATCAAGTCTTAATGTAACTACAAAAGTATATATTGTTCGGTCTTGACATCACTGAAAGAGTATAAATAGTTCAGCTTTGATGCCACTACAAGAGTAACAATGGTAGTTAGCTATCAATGACATCTAACCTCACTCTCCTGAACACTGAAATTCCAAGACCTTACTGTAGGGTAACATCAACATCTTAAAAGCAATCATTTAAAACCAAATTTAATCATCTGGGACACAAATTTAGGAGATCAAGTGACAAGAAAGTGTGATGTATGGACTGACAGACAATAGACTGACAGATAACAATATCCCCCAACTTTCATTAAAACAAGAGGATATAAAATCGATTCTGTATTGATGTCACTGCAAGAGTACAATTTACTACCAATATTTCAATCTGAATGTCACTGCAATGGTACAAATGATTCAGCTCTTATGTCACTGCATTAGTAAGAATAGTTCAGTCTTAAAACACTGCAAGAGTGCAAATAGTTCAGCCTTAATGTCACTGCATGAGTACAATTGGTTCTGTCATGATGCCACTGTAAGAGTACAAATAGTTCAGTCTTAAAACACTGCGAGAATGCAAATAGTTAAGCTTTAATGCCACAGTACAAATGGTTTTGCCGTGATGCGAGTACAAGAGTACAAATGGTTCAGTTAGTATACCACTACAAGAGTACAAATGGTTCTGTCAGTATATCTCTGCAAGAGTACAAATGGTTTTGCCATGATGCTACTGCAAGAGTACAAATGGTTTTATCATGATGCTACTTCAAGAGTACAAATAGTTTTGTCATGATGCCACTGCAAGAGTACAAATGGTTTTATGATGCCACTGCAAGAGTACAAATGGTTTTGTCATGATGCCACTACAAGAGTACAAATGGTTTTGTTATGATGCCACTACAAGAGTACAAATGGTTTTGTTATGATGCCACTGCAAGAGTATAAATGGTTTTGTCATGTTGCCACTGCATGAGCACAAATGGCTCTGTAAATATACCACTGCACGAGCACAAATGGTTCTGTCAGTCTACCACTGCAAGAGTATAAAGAGTTCTGTCACTATATGTCACTGCAAGAGTACAAATAGTTTTGTCATGATGCCACTGCAAGAGTACAAATAGTTGTGTCATGATGCCACTGCAAGAGCACAAATGGTTCTGTCAGTACACCACTGCAAGAGTACAAAATTTAATGGTTCTGTCAGTATACCACTGCAAGAATACAAATGGTTCTGTCAATATACCACTGCAAGAGTACAAATAGGTCTGTCAGTATACCACTGCAAGAGTATAAAGAGTTCTGTCAGTATACCACTGCAAGGGTACAAATGGTTCTGTCAATATACCACTACAAGAGCACAAATGGTTCTGTCAGTCTGTCAGTATACCACTGCAAGAGTATAAAGAGTTATGTCACTATATATCACTGCGAGAGTACAAATAGGTTTGTCATGTTGCCACTGCAAGAGTACAAATAGTTTTGTCATGATGCCACTGAAAGAGTACAACTAGATTTGGCATGATGCCACTGCAAGAGTGCAAATGGTTTTGTCATGATGCTACTGCAAGAGTACAACTGGTTTTATGATGCCACTGCAAGAGTACAAATGGTTTTGTCATGATGCAACTGCAAGAGTACAAATGGTTTTGTCATGATGCCACTGCAAGAGTACAAATATATTTGCCAGGATGCTACTGCAAGAGTACAAATGGTTTTATGATGCCACTGCAAGAGTACAAATGGTTTTGTCATGATGCCACTGCAAGAGTACAAATGGTTTTGTCATGATGCCACTGAAAGAGTACAAAAAACTTTGTCATGATGCCACTGCAAGATTACACATGGCTTTGTCATGATGTCACTACAAGAGTACAAATGGCTTTGTCATGATGCCACTGCAAGTGTACAAATGGTTTTGTCATGATGCCACTGCAAGAGTGCAAATATATTTGCCAGGATGCTACTGCAAGAGTACAAATGGTTTTATGATTCCACTGCAAGAGTACAAATGGTTTTGTCATGATGCCACTGCAAGAGTACAAATGGTTTTGTCATGATGCCACTGCAAGAGTACAAATGGTTTTGTCATGATGCCACTGCGAGAGTACAAATAGGTTTGTCATGTTGCCACTGCAAGAGTACAAATAGTTTTGTCATGATGCTACTGCAAGAGTACAAATAGATTTGGCATGATGCCACTGCAAGAGTGCAAATGGTTTTGTCATGATGCTACTACAAGAGTACAAATGGTTTTATGATGCCACTGCAAGAGTACAAATGGATTTGTCATGATGCAACTGCAAGAGTACAAATTGTTTTGTCATGATGCCACTGCAAGAGTACAAATATATTTGCCAGGATGCTACTGCAAGAGTACAAATGGTTTTGTCATGATGCCTCTGAAAGAGTATAAAAGGTTTTGTCAGGTTGCCACTGCAACAGTACAAACAACTTTGTCATGATGCCACTGAAAGAGTATAAAAGGTTTTGTCATGTTGCCACTGCAAGAGTACAAAAGCTTTGTCATGATGCCACTGTAAGATTACACATGGCTTTGTCATGATGTCACGACAAGAGTACAAATGGCTTTGTCATGATACCACTGCAAGAGTACAAATGGTTTTGTCATGATGCCACTGCAAGAGTGCAAATAGTTTTGTCATGATGCCACTGCAAGAGTGCAAATGGTTTTGTCATGATGCCACTGCAAGAGTACAAATAGTTTTGTCATGATGCCACTGCAAGGGTACAAATACTTTCGTCATGATGCCACTACAAGAGCACAAATGGTTTTGTCATGATGCCACTGCAAGTGTACAAATAGGTTTGTCATGATGCCACTGTAAGAGTATAAAAGGTTTTGTCATGATGCCACTGCAAGAGTACAAATAGGTTTGTCATGATGCCACTACAAGAGCACAAATGATTTTGTCATGATGCCACTGCAAGAGTACAAATAGGTTTGTCATGATGCCACCGCAAGAGTGCAAATGGTTTTGTCATGATGCTACTGCAAGAGTACAAATGGTTTTATGATGCCACTGCAAGAGTACAAATGGTTTTGTCATGATGCCTCTGAAAGAGTATAATAGGTTTTGTCATGTTGCCACTGCAAGAGTACAAAAAACTTTGTCATGATGCCACTGCAAGATTACACATGGCTTTGTCATGATGTCACTGCAAGAGTACAAATGGTTTTGTCATGATGCCACTGCAAGAGTGCAAAAGGTTTGTCACGATGCCACTGCAAGAGTGCAAATGGTTTTGTCATGATGCTACTGCAAGAGTACAAATGGCTTTATGATGCCACTGCAAAAGTACACATGGTTTTGTCATGATGCAACTGCAAGAGTACAAATGGTTTTGTCATGATGCCACTACAAGAGTACAAATGGTTTTGTTATGATGCCACTGCAAGAGTACAAATGGTTTTGTTATGTTGCCACTGCATGAGCACAAATGGCTCTGTAAATATACCACTGCACGAGCACAAATGGTTCTGTCAGTATACCACTGCAAGAGTATAAAGAGTTCTGTCAGTATACCACTGCAAGAGTATAAAGAGTTCTGTCACTATATGTCACTGCAAGAGTACAAATAGTTTTGTCATGATGCCACTACAAGAGCACAAATAGTTGTGTCATGATGCCACTGCAAGTATACAAATAGGTTTGTCATGATGCCACTGCAAGAGTATAAAAGGTTTTGTCATGATGCCACTGCAAGAGTACAAATAGGTTTGTCATGATGCCACTACAAGAGCACAAATGGTTTTGTCATGATGCCACTGCAAGAGTACAAATAGGTTTGTCATGATGTCACTGCAAGAGTACAAATGGTTTTGTCATGATGCCACTGCAAGAGTGCAAATAGGTTTGTCAAGATGCCACTGCAAGAGTGCAAATGGTTTTGTCATGATGCTACTGCAAGAGTACAAATGGTTTTATGATGCCACTGCAAAAGTACACATGGTTTTGTCATGATGCAACTGCAAGAGTACAAATGGTTTTGTCATGATGCCACTGCAAGAGTACACATATATTTGCCAGGATGCCACTGCAAGAGTGCAAATAGTTTTGTCATGATGCCACTGCAAAAGTGCAAATGGTTTTGTCATGATGCCACTGCAAGAGTACAAATGGTTTTGTTATGATGCCACTGCAAGAGTACAAATGGTTTTATGATGCCACTGCAAGAGTACAAATGGTTTTATGATGCCACTGCAAGAGTACAAATAGTTTTGTCATGATGCCACTACAAGAGTACAAATGGTTTTGTTATGATGCCACTGCAAGAGTACAAATGGTTTTATGATGCCACTGCAAGAGTACAAATGGTTTTATGATGCCACTGCAAGAGTACAAATAGTTTTGCCATGATACCACTGAAAGAGTGCAAATAGTTTTTTCATGATGCCACTGCAAGAGTGCAAATAGTTTTGCCATGATGCCAGTGCAAGAGTGCAGATAGTTTTTTCATGATGCCACTGTAAATATACCAATGGTTTTGTCATGATGCAACTTCAAGAGTACAAACAGTTCAGTTTTAATATCACTTCAAGAATGTCTTAATTTATTGCAAGAGTACAAAGAATGCAGACTAAGAATAAATATGTATTCTTGTATTAAAATAAATGTGGAATCATAATTAGCAGGTGAAATCTGTAGATAACAGTTGATGTAGAATGACATCCAGACAAGGATTGTTACAACCATTATCAGTTTTCCAAATCCATCACAAAGTAATATGCTTTATAAATACAGCACTGATATCCCAAAATAAGTAAATTTCCAAGCTTTACTTGGCAAAATAAACTTGATGTCAGAAATCAAACATAAATAAGCTAAAATACTGAACAGTTATACCTACTTGACACACTAACACACTTTTTTAGGTCAGGTCTCAAACTGTTACAATTTTTATTTAATTTTTTTCTGTGTTTTCCTGTCAAATCTGACATTGTAGACAATCATGTGGGGGTAAATTGTTTCCAGTTCACATTTTTACATCTATTTTACCAGTTTTAGGGGTTTTTATACTAAAAATTGCAATTTCTTTCCAACTGATAAATTGTCCCAGACAGATATGCATAATTCTACCATAAAATTTGGTTGAATTTGGAATAAATCTGTAAATAATACTAAAAACAGATTTTGAATTAAGAGATTTTGTCATGAAACGTCGGACATTAAAGTGGAGTTTGAATACTGTCAATACTACCAGTATATTGGCTCAATGATCTGTTTCATCTCCTATCTACCAGTGCATGTAGCATGTCTTAAAATAATTGGTCCTACAAAAGTTTAGGATCATAATGTTTTCTTGTTGATAATTACTTTAATGTTGTACATAAACTGACAAATCTGTTATTTTATAGCTTTAATCAGATAATGTAAACCCATCAGGTGCGAACTCACCTGTAAATTTAACCTGAGGATCACCAAAGGGAGTTAGAGATTGTCACATCAGTGTGAACTCACCTGTGAATTTAACATGGGGATCACCACAGGGAGCTAGAGTAAAGATCATCACATCATTCGAACTCACCTGTAAATTTAACCTGGGGATCACCAAAGGGAGCTAGAGATCATCACATAAATAACGGTGTCTTCAACCTATGTCAACATTATGAAATATCATATTCAAGGAATGTCAACAAACATATTACAATAAGTGTTTATATAACAATTAATGATAATTACAGATGAGCTAATGCCTGGCGATTTGGACATGAAGATCTCAATAAGATGTTGCTATGATAAAAAAAAAATCTTTGAAAAATTGTTGAAAATTCCACCATTACTTTAGAGATAGTTTGAAAACAAAGGCTTAATTAATCACAAGATACTTGACATGCAAAGGAATCATAAACAATAGTGCAAGTCAACTGTCCAATTTGATCATTAAGTTTTCAGCAGTAAAAAACATTTCACTGGGTCTGAGACACCATAAAATAGTTAACCTAATAATTATAGAATTACCAATAAAATGGTGGCTTTGTCTTAAGAATTCTATTTATGTCTGATAGGTAATTAACACTATGACATTTTTATAATTTGTTTTCTTATTTCCTGTAGTAACCAATTTTCTATATTTAGCCATAATCATAAATGACATTCTATATTAAAAAAAAAATTGGATGGGGGATTTGAAATCCACAAGCCTTGTTGCAAGCTTGACGGTCATTACCATAATATTAAAAAATAAGTGTTTTATACAATCAATGGATAACTCAGGAATTACAAAAGGCAAAATCTTCAATTTAAAATATATTCTGTCTTTTATCAATTTTAAGTCAATAAAATATATACAGAGACATGCCAAAAGTATTCGGTCATTGTAATTATTTACTATATATTTTATATAAAACCACAATTTTTCAAAGCATTATTCCAGTCAATTCTTGTTCGATTTTCATGAAAGTTTTACCAACACGTAGTTTTCTGTGATTATTTTAAAATATTTTTTGGAAGCACAGATTTTAAATATTCATGATTTAAACACAAACTTAAATTATTTGTCTTCAAATGTACTATCATTGTATTGTATTTTTGACGTTCAAAATTTAGTGTAAAACTACATTTAATTCTGTATTTGTTGGTAAAAAAATCATCAAAATCGAACAAGAGTCGACTTTGGAATAATGTTTTTAAAAAATGTGGTTTTATATGAAATATATAGTAAAAATTCACAGTGACTGAATACTTTTGGCACGTCTCTGTATATTACAAAACATCTGAGATGAAAACCATTAAAACATACTTTTAACTAATTCATAAACACAATTATTTAACTAGAGTTGTATGGATCTAGATTTCCAAGGTCATATGTCGTGGTCTTTTTTGTTTTCAGTGAGTTTAGTTAAGATGAGAGGAGATTGTTCGTTTTATTGATATTTGTGGAATTGATGACCATAATATTATTACCTTAAATATCGATAGAAAACCAATTAATTTTTGTTTTTTAATTAATTAAACAATTTGGAAGTTGAGACAAGACACCATTATAATACTTTGTTGCATAATCATAGGATTCATACAATGTACTCAAAATTAAACAAATGCATATTATCCATCTTTATTAATCTTATTAATAAATTTAGACCAATCAAAAATGTAGAACAAAAGATAATA
The DNA here is from genome assembly GCA_002080005.1 of Gigantidas platifrons. Classification (NCBI taxonomy): domain Eukaryota; kingdom Metazoa; phylum Mollusca; class Bivalvia; order Mytilida; family Modiolidae; genus Gigantidas; species Gigantidas platifrons. Next base: position 988,506 of record MJUT01035495.1, read on the forward strand.
AATACACCTTTTTAAGGATCATAACTTAGAAACAACAAAATCCAAAACCACAATATTAAACTTTTTCTGTATTGATTAGTTTCAAAATTCAAAATAGAGACTTTGAAATAATGATCAGTAACCAAAATTTGAATGACCATCTTGTTGGTGTAATGGTTAGCAATGCTATAGTATGCTGTTCTCAAATAAATCACATGTTCAGTTCCTAATCCTGTCAAACCAAAGACCATTTAATTGTTATTTGCTGCTTCTTTGCTAAGCATGCTGCATTAAGGAGTAAGAGAAAAGACTGGTTGGTTTGGAGTGATGATAAATTGTATGAGTGCAGCATTATATAAAAAACCCAATAAAATCCAACTAAACGTGTATGTCTAGTATATAGCCGACATTGCCGACATTGCCGTAACAATAACTTTTCTTTAAAGATCATAAGAGTAATGGTTCTGCAGCTAATAGTAGACATAATTATCATCTCATAAAAAATAACTGTTCTAATTCAATTAATCAGCTAAAATTTGATCACCTTAACCTTATAAAATTAACCTAGTGGTCATGTTCAAGTTCATCTTAAACCATTTGTTGCGACACCTCATGTGCTGTAAACTTGTCTCAAATATTTTTTTACAACAGTGTACAAAAATATATTAAATCTATGACTTTGTGATACAAACTCCTTCAATGTAGCTGCTTCCCCCAAAATCAATTTCTACAAGACCAGTATTCTAACCTAAGTTACAGATTATATTATATGAAGCATGACAGTAAACATTTCTATTTTCTATTTTGTAATATTTCAGAAAATTTCCTTTTCTGTGATCTAAGAACTTTTTTCTTCTTCTGGGAACTGTTATGTTGACCTAGCACTTATGCTACCTCATATACATGTAGTTATATTTATGAATAATCTGTTTACACAAAACAAAAATAAATTTCATTTTCTGTGATCTTTAGAATAATTTGTTTGTTCTTTAGGAACTGTGATATTGACATAGAGCCCCTATCCTATCCTACCTCATATAGTATTAGTTGTATTTATGAATAATCTGCTTATACAGAATAAAAATAACACAGTCTACACTTACTGAGTATTATTAGACCAGATATATATATTTTCCCATAGAGTTATTGATATGTATACAGTACTTTTTTGTATTATTGTTATAGAAATATTTTTTAAGGTGTCAAGCCTAAATCATTTTTCACAAAACTATACAGTCCCACTAGAAAGAAAACCTATCATTTTTAGATATTTCAGTGTCATTACCACAGTAATGTACAGTGATGTGCTAATGAAAGCATTCAACCATTAACAAAATGAAAATGTGGGAAACTTTTTCTTAATATCCAAATTAGGCCAATCAAATAAATTTCTTCATTTATATATAAGAACATGTAATTCTTTAAAAGCAACAAATTCAATCCACCACTCTTTTGTGCCTGTCCCAAACCAGGACCTAGATTTCCAATGCCATATATCATGGTCTTCTTTTGTGTTCAATTGAGGTGAGAGGTGGTTGTTCATTTTGTTGATATTGTTGTAATTGTTGATAATCCATGTATAAACTTTCTTTTGTAATGTGAATCATGTGCTTATGGCATTGAATTTAAAATATTCCACTTTCTTCAAAATAATGTTTGGAGACCATGATATTAATTAAACACATGACTATTCAACCAATCAGAAACTATGCTTCCTGATTCTATGCATTAAAAGATGTGGATAAAAACAAAGTGACAAGATCTATTAAAAAAATAATTCATAAATCGTCCATAATAGTTTTGCTTAATATATTCCATTGGTCTTTGTAATAGAATTAGCGAATCAGAAACTATAAAGACAAGTATTGGCCAGTTTGGATGTTAGTATCGCACCAAAATGAGGAAATATTTTCAAGGGCCACCATCAATGGATCATTTCTGTCAATGGTAACATACTTGATACAAAAACAAAAACAAAGGCTCTGTTTTAAGAACCTTTCTGCCAAAAATTAATTAAAATAGACTATAGTGGTTTCTGAGATAAAATGCATAATGTTTTTTTTTTCATACTTCTGTCAATCATAAATTGACTGCTGTTAGTCTATAATGTATATCAGATATAAACAAGGTAAAAATCCTATATATTTCTGTTCAGTCTATATTGATAAAGTGAAGACAAAATCTTACACACTGTGATAACCCTTGTTTAGCTGCGATAAAGTAACAACTGACTATATAACAAAACAAACAAAAGTTCATATAACCCTTGTTAGGCTAGCTACGATCAAGTTATACTTGGTCAAAAGTAACAACCAATAATATTAAAACAAACAAAAGTTCACATAGCCCTTAATATGCTAGCTATGGTAAAGTTATACTCTGTCAAAAGTAACAACCAATAATATTAAAACAAACAAAAGTTCACATAGTCCTTGTTAGGATACAATGTAACTATGATAAAGGTATACTTAGCCAAAACAATATCAACAAATTACTTTTGGCAGTCAAAGGAAAAGTGACTTAAAGAAAAATCAATTTGATGGTTATTTCCAATATCTTAGACTGCAATTTTTCTTAATCAATCCATTCATTAAAAGTACTAAATTTTCATCAGCGCATGGAAAAAACCAGATTCTACAAAATTAAGGTAAAAAGGTCAAAATGATCTGTAATTAGAAACTATATTTGATTACTTTCAAATCTGCAACTTTCATTAATCTGCCCAAAGTTTGATTAAAAGTTTGTTCCACGTATAAATGGTATTCTCATGCTAGGCTATATCAAATGCACTCATATGGGTAAAAAAACTGTGGACATGACCATAATTTTCAATTAACTTGGCTTAATATGATTTCTTCGGAGTCGAGTACAGATTAGCAGGAAATGACAAACTCACCCATGCGAAAATTACGATAAACTTCGTCAATTCTGTGTCTGTGTTTGCTACTAAACTTTCTGCAGTGATCTGGTTAATACAGCTAAATTTACAAGTTAATTAATGAACAAGTTTCAATATATACATCTTCATTATAAACAAATTTAACAGAATCCAAGCATTCACTACATTTGGTACATTCAAAAACGGCTGACATTTTAAGTAACAACACATCTAGTAGTAGTTTAATGTTGACCAAGATATAGCTGAAATATTGCTAAAGTTGGCATTAAACACCAATCAATCAATTTATATTGATATTTGTACAAAGTAAACATCTCAAAGATTCAATTTTAAGGATTATCCAATTTCATCAATCTAATTCTGAAATCTGTGTATTGCATTTTTTTAACCTAAAGAAAAGAGTGCATACTGTATTAATATATGTTTAGCTTCCAATAAATATATGTTAATGGAAATACTGATCAGCATCATTTGTTCATATTTCAATAAAAGCTTTGGAAACCATTTATCTATGAATTGGATGTTTCCCTTCGTTCAGTAGGTTTTCAATAGATTGATTGATTGTTGTTTAGCATCAAGTATTGAATTTAAATTTTGGTGTTTAATGCCACTTTCAGCAATATTTCAGCTATATCATGGTGACCAGTTTTAGTGGTGGAGGAAGCCGGAGTACCCGGAGAGAACCACTGACCCTAGGCAAGCAAATGGTAAACTTTATCACTAAATGTGGCTGCGAGTCGAGTGCACCCTTTTATGTAATTTACAAAGCTGGGCGTGAACCCATGCAGTATTGGTGATAGGCTTGTATGAGTTGTTAGATCCAACGACCTAACTCATTGAGCCACCCGGGTCCCTCAAGTATTGAAGTAAGCAGTATTTCAAATATATTCAGATGAGTTTTCTAGATGACATACACAGTAGACATTGAAAATTAAAATGTTCTCGCCATAATATAGCTGAAAAATTGCTGAGTTGGTATTAAACAACAATCACTCACTCACTCATACACAGTAGAACCACTTTGTGTCAAAAGTCAAAAGAACGAATGGTTTTAATATGAAATAAATGAGTATCTGAGCTAGCTGGGATACATTAAACTTAAAGCTACTGAGAACAATTCAATGCTTACTCTGAGTTTTCCAAGGAAATGTGTATGAATATAACAAAGTTTGACTGTTGTTATGGGTATGAATATAACAAAGTTTGACTGTTGTTATGGGTATGAATATAACAAAGTTTGACTGTTGTTATGGGTATGAATATAACAAAGTTTGACTTGTTATGGGTATGAATATAACAAAGTTTGACTGTTCTTATGGGTATGAATATAACAAAGTTTGACTGTTGTTATCCCCACAAAATGTCTTTTAAAAAATGTCTCCACAACCTAAAAAGTCTAAACTGATCTAATAAAATTACAGACAGGGCTCAATATTGTCTACTAAAATCGAATGGTGGCCTGGGCGACCAAATTTTGTTTTTGGCGACCAAAATTTAAATCTGCTGGCCAGCATGACTACCAGCATAATTGAGGTTGGCGACCAGAAATTCTGGATTATTTTCCATCAGAGAGAGAAAAATATTGAACTTGAAGACTCTGATCAAATCATTGAAAGAATATTTGTTTTTACTTTGTTACTTTGTATCTATGGCTACCAATTTATTTTTACTTTGGCCACTAAAATTTGAGTTTGGTCACCAGATTTTTGGAGTTGGTGGCCATCTGGCCACCAAAATTAAAATTCCACATTGAGCACTCAGTCAGATTAGATGCATTTTTTTATTGATTCAATACACATAGAAAAGTGGAAGCTCATCTCGTTATTTTGGCGACACTTCCAAGCCAGAATCGAAATTGCCATCGCTTTTTGTTTTTGACTTATGTCTTGAGAGTTCATGATGTACCAGAAAAGATGTCATGATTTAATTGTGGCTAGATGAAGTAGTAAATTTTTAACTCTTTTGTGGATCAAAATAAAAGGATTTCTTTAATAGAACGTGATAGGGGTATCTGTTAAATAACCATCCAGGCCTTTCAATAAGGAATGGTACCAGGTGTACTTTTAACCTGCCTAAAATTGTCTTTGGTACTACCTGATTATAAAGAGTGTTGTATAAAAGATATTCATGAAAATTATTCAAATTTTAAAAAAAGGTACTGCCTGTAAATAGTGAAGTACTGGTAGACTTGAAAAATATTGACACAACATGGATGGACATTTATCTCTTAGCAGTCTTTAAACTAACCTGATGTGATTGAAACTTCAACATGGATGGACATTTATCTCTTAGCAGTCTTTAAACTAACCTGATGTGATTGAAACTTCAACATCCAAATATTAAAACCAGTATTTCATCATTATACATACATTTTGTATATTTAATATAGACACCCACCATGGTTTATTTAGATATTCAATATTAATTGGGGGTGGTCTATAATTGTAGTTAAAATGAACATCATGGCAGATTCCGATTTCCATTACGTAAATGTCTATAAAGACATCTAAAAAACTAGATAATACATGTAATTATAATTATTTATTGTTTGATCAATCGGTTTTATTTTGGGAACAGGAAAGGTTAAATACAGGAATAATTTTCTGGTGAATTAACTTACAAAATAATTTCAATTATAAAACGTTATTTTACAGTTATGATGTCACGTTTCCCTATTGTTAATGATATATAGTAGTCATTTATCTATATTTATTTCAATACAGTTACGAAATACATCAATCTTATTTTTTTTAAACTAATTTTCATTTTAACTGTGTAATTGTTATCAGAAAATTTCATTATATAAAAAATCTATAAATTATTTAATTTTCAATGCATAAGTTTTATGAGCTACATCACTGTTAATACAGGTACTCAACTTGTTGATTGACCAAAGGTAGGTAACTCTTGAAACATAAGTATATTCAGGTTTACATTTTACCAATGTTATAGGGTTATGGTGTTGAACACCACTTTCAACAATGTTTCAGCTATATTGTGGCAGGATTCGAACTCACAACTTTAGTGGTGATAGGCACTGATTGCATGGGTGGGTGGGTTGGTGGGCGGGTTATGGTGTTTTAATGCCACTTTCAACAATATTTCAGTTAAATCATGGTGGTCAGTTTTACTGGTAGAGGAAACCAAGGTACCCTGAGAAAACCACCGACCTGCCACAAGTCACTGACAAACTTTATCACATAATGTTGTATCGAACACACCTCACCTGAACAGGATTTGAACTCACAATGTTAGTGGTGATAGGCACTGATAAATCCAACTACTATACAATCACGACCACAACTGTCCCACAAATGTTATAATAAATGTAATTCTTCATTAAAAGTATAAACTACTGGTCAACTTAATTTTGCATGAAACACATCAAGCATATCCAAATTATATCCCAAAGTTACAATTAATGTTAATAATAATACAATGTATTTGTTCCTAAATGACAAAAAACTTAAACGTTATAAGACAGGAAAGTAATAGACCCATATAAATTAATAAGATTAATAGGTTCTTCCACAATTCCTTATAAGAGATGTAGGATTATATCTTTCATTATAAGAGATGTAGGATTATATCTTTCACGATGAGCTTAGAAAATGTCCTCTTTTCTTGAGTGGAGCATTGCATATCGTGGGAACAAGATGCTGAATTTAAAAAAAAGAGCGAAAGATTTACAAATCTCTTATTTTTGCTGAATAGAAGAACCTAGCTATTACTTCTATAAATAATATAGAGTAAATGATATACTCTAAAAAATGATCAGAAAGTTAATGCCATTTCCTACATAGTTTATACTGTGATGTACTAGTATCATTATTTCAATTTTTTATTGAACAAGAGACCCCATTTGACATAATCACATGCAGTTGTTTTCAGTGAGCCTGTCTCATCAAAATTAACTATCTATCATTTGCTCTATTGGTCGAGATTCTCAGTTACCTTAACTACAAGAACAAACAAATCTAAAATCATCCTATCCTCCAAAATATTGACTACAATTCTCAACAATACATTTTTGGTAACATTTGTAAAAACAGAAAATCCTTAGCAAGAAGACAGAGACAAATCATGCCTCTGGAGAAACCGAAAACTTGACAACCCATCTATATACAGTAATGGGTTCAAGTCTTTCCACACTAAAATATTTGCCAATATATTTCATATAACACCATGATTGTTAGAAAATTCTTGTTGAGTTATTTTTCACTTGTTTTTCATGAAATTTTCATCATTAAAAGCAAAAATTAATAGTTTCTTCTTATAATTTTCAAATAATTGAATTTCTAATTTTCATTATAATGTGATTTCAACACAAGTTAAATTTTCACCAAATCTTACTACATCCATATAATCATAGAAAATTTTGAACTTACCGGGGTAAATCATAAATGAAAATACTACAATAAACTCATCTTAATTCTGCATTTAAAGGTGAAAAATTCCAGAAAATCTAATTAAGAAATAATTCATAGAAACCAGAGTTTGTATACAGTTTTAACATGGGTAACATTATTTTCGTACAAATTTTATCCCGAGCGTTAGCGAAGGATAAAATGCAACGAAAATAATGTTACCCATGTTAAAACGTGATACAAACTCTGGCTTCCATGAATTATTTCGATTCTAGTAGGAAAAATCTAACTTATTTTTTGAAGTGGAAGTCGGTAATGGAAATGCATCTTGTAACAAAATTCACTAACCTTCATGTTTTATTTTACAGTTTACAGTTGTTTTTCTTTTATGTATATATAGACTATGATGCTATGAAGTTACTGATATTTTCCAATTTAATGGCATTTTGAATTTAGCAACTTAAACAAGTAAAATGCTCACAAAATCTTAAAATAAATCAGTAACCATGTGTTTCAATGTCAGCGTTCCTTGTAAACGACTTCCGGAAGATGTTAAATTTCAAAAGTCAAAGTCCATTGATGGTTGTCTTAAGTATTTATTCCAGAAAAATATAGGTAAAAACAATACGGGCATTTTTATGTTTGTTATGCACCTCAGTGCTGTATGAATACATAAATTCACTAGGGAATTATGTTTGTAATTTGTTCGTCAATACGCATGAGCGAATTAAAATATATCGTGAGTTTTATCACTGTATTATTTATATAGCCAATGAAGGACGTCATGTTAGAATATTATTTATGATTTCAGGAGAATTTATTTTTAAATAAGTTGTTTTATAACAAATAATATATCTAGGGAACCCATGAATGTAATAGGGTTAGTTAGGGCTTCACAATGGTGCCACTTCAACAATGATCAACAATATTTCAGTTAAGTATATTGTGGACTGTGGAGGTCAGTTTTATTGGTGGCGGAAACTGGAGTACCAGGAGAAAACCATCAACCTGCCATAGGTCACTGACAAACTTTATCCCATAATGTTATATACAGACTAACAGTACACCTCAGTATGATTACAAATCAAAACTTTAGTGGTGATAGGATAGGTAGTTGTAAATCCAAATATAAATTCAGAACCATGATGATGTATCTCATTGACTTTAGACTTCCAAATACATTTTCTGCTCTCCATTGTAGATACAGAGCAGAAAATGTCTTCAGTTGGTTTATGGTGTTTAATGCCACTTTCAACAATGTTTCAGTTATATCGTGGTTGTCAGTTTAAATTGTGGAGGAAAACGTAATACCCAAAGAAAACCACTGAACTATTGCAAGTCACTGACAAGCTTGATCACATAATGATTCGGAAGTCTACTCTCATCAAGTGTATATGTAAAATAAAATATTGTCCTCTATGAAATAGTGTCCACGAGACAAAATTTCATAGGAAATATCGTTCATGGACAAAATTTCATTAAATTTCATTATGAAATTTAGTCCAGGACAATATTTCACTATGAAATATTGTCAGCTGCTATGAAATTTTGTCCATTCAATGGACAATATTTCATATCAAATAATGTCTACAAATGGAAAACTTACCCCTTGAGAAATTCTATACTAAAGAAATCTTTTAAATAGATTTCATCTGAAAATTTGTGAATATTAAATGTTACCAAGCTTAATCAGTACAATATGGAAATGAATACAACAAAATATGGAATGCAAAAATTATTGGTTGTAACTAAATCCATCTGGAAATTTGTTTTCACTC
>MJUT01035495.1:1015964-1034664 GCA_002080005.1 Gigantidas platifrons
AAAAAAGGGCCTGAGAACCAAGTAATTAATTTTGCATGGCCTAATATATTATTTATTATACTGCAATTAGATCAAATAAAATGTTGTGTTTATTACAGTGGAACCTGTCTTAATACGACACACCAAGGACCAGGGAAATGTGTCAGATTGTACAGGATGTCGGAATACTCAGATTTTATTTTAGTTAACAGAAATACTTCGAGACCATAAATTTTAGTCGGATGTCACAGGATGTCGGAAAATTCACATGTCGAATTGCACAAGTTCCACTGTATATGTAATATTTTCTTCATAAAACACAGTTAATATATACGGTAGATTGTTTTATAATTGACTTTTAACTTTTCAGTTTGCCAGTTTCTTTTGAATTACAGTACACTGAGATATCCTTGGAGACCCTTTACTTCGAATTTGTTTATAAGTAAAATGATATAATTAGATATGTAAGTAGAGGTAAGTCCATCTCAGGGCTTTCAATATTTTTCAAGTCTACCAGTACTTCACTATTTACAGGCTGTACTTTTTATTAAAATTTGAACATTTTTTATGAATATCTTATACAACACTCTTTAAAATCAGGCGGTACCAAAGACCATTTTAGGCAGGTAAAAGTACCTGGTACTGCCCCCTATTGAGAGACCTGCATCTCTTGCCTAAAATTAGTGAAAATCTCCACACCCCATACTTTTTGTTTTCTCTAACTATTTATGGATACGCAAAGAAAGGTTAAATGATGAGGACCAATACTTCAACCAATATCAACAATACACCCACCTTTCAACTCAAATCATTGAACATAAAAAAAACATGAAATATGAAGTTGGACATCAGATCCACTCTTGGGACAGGCACAAAAATGTGACAAGGTTAAACTGGTTAATGGGATCCCAACCCTCCTTCTTGATAATTGGATCTCCATTGGCAATACAGATATAAACTAAAATTAAAAAACCTGCAAAGATTAGCTACCTCTCAAAAAACCACATACACAATGTATATGTACTGTCACAAAAATGATTGACAACACAAGACGAGACAGTACAATAGCAGGGTCAATGATAGCTTGTTTATTTAATGTCCCTCCTAAGCATGAAAAACAATAAGGTTATAAAGTGTCATGGCATGCTTAATGTTAGTTCCTCACCATGATTTTATGATGTGTAACTGTATAAAAAAATAACCAGTGGAGACAAGTAACAAATAACTCTTGACATTTTAACACAATAAAAAATTCTGGTCATTAACTCAAATAAATTATTTCATGGGTTTGATGAAATTAAATACATGGACAATTAAACAATTTATTAACTGAATCTAGATTTTTTTGTTTAATTGTGACATTATTTTATAAACAATGTAACCATAGTACTTTTGTACCTGACACAAAGATAAATAAAATCTTGACAGCTGATGTGATTTTGTCATACATAGACAAATATTGTGTAGGGATTGTTTCAAATTATTGCAGTGCATTTTTTATTTTTTTTTGGGATAAATTGCTGCAAGAACTATTAGACATTTTCTGAAATCTTCAGAATTTACTGCACATAGTGTTGGTGTTGTCAGTATTGTAGACTAAACTGTGGTCAAATGAAATGGTTACATTGCACTTAAGTAACTCACATTGGAAAAATATTAGTCAAGTGAAATTTTTAAGTGTACAACAATGTGCACTGAATGTCAAGGATAAAGAATATATCACAATGTACACAATTTTGGTAAAGTAGCGATTCTATTTAAATAACCATTCAAGCATCAACTAAGACTGAGGCATTCTCATATGTACTTGAGAGACTGTCTCACATGGACTGAGATTCCTTCAGATGGACTTTAGACTCCCTTACATGAACTCTTGAATGTCTCACATGGACTAAGACTATCTCACATAGACTGATCATCTCACGTGAACTTTAGACTGTCTCACATGGACTTTAAACTTTCTCACATGGACTGATACTTTCTTACACAGACAGACTTTCTCACATGGACAAATGCTTTCTTACATCATGTAGACTTTAGACAGTCTCACATGGACTGATTCTTTCTAGAATACATCTCACACAATATGGACTTTTGACTATCTCACATGAACTGATACTTTCTCGTATGCACTGAGACTTTCTCACATGGACTTTAGATTTTCTCATGTGGACAAAGACTTTCTTGCATGAACTGAAACTATCTCACACAGACTGGGACTTTAATACATTTACAGAATATTATGTATTTGGTAATGATTGTGGGATTGATCAAGATTTTTAAAATGATTGAACCATGAGTTGTGTAATGGTTAGTGTGCCCGCATTAAGTGGGGAAGTAGTGGGTTCGAGCCTTTATCGGGTCAAACCAAGGACTGTAAGATTGGTATTTGCTGCTATTCCGCTGTGCACGCAGCATAAAGGAGTAAGAACTAAGACTGGTTGGCTCGGAATTGGGATAATATGTCTGAGTGGAGCAACATTTCTACCTGCTAGCTGTTGTTTCAGTCAGCTATCACTATAAAAATCCAATTAAATGAGTTGGTCTAGTACAAAGCAGACATCATCATCATCTCATCAAAATGTAACATGTTCTTGCCATGATAGGGCTGAAAAATGCTCATTTTGTGTTAAGCAACAATCATTCATTCGCTCACTTATAAGATGATTGAATGTCTATACAACCATTCACCAGTAATGTTTAAGGATGTGCCATCTCAAAAGATGTCATCAAACTATTAAACATATATAGTCAAACCTGTTTAAAGAGATCACCTTGGGACAAAGAAAAAGTGGTCTTATATGACAGCTGACCTCTAAAAAGAGTTTCAATTCATATTAAGTTTTCTATGACAGGACAAGAATAGGGTGACCTTTTAAGACAGGTCATTGCTTAATAGAGGTGATCGCATGAACACGTTTGACTGTATAACAGAAAAATACAACATAGATAGTCTGTAGTTAGTGGAGAACGAAAATTGTTTGGCTTACAATTTGATTAATAACAGACAGGCATATGTTTTACCCTTAGCTTGTTAACACACGAGTGCATTTATTTCTTGTAGATTCTTAGCAAATTATTCTGTCATGTCTGAGATCAACGACATTTCTTGAAAGTCAAGTTAGAAATCAGAAAAACAGACAGATTGTGGGTGTTATGCCAAATAAAGAGGTAAAAAAAAATACCACAACATATATTAGTAGTACACAAATCACTTTATTCTTAATTGACATCTCAGAATGTCAAATTCAATACTTTAATATATGTTGAGTAGTGACAAAGTCAAACATGGCTGTTAGCTTGATCAAGGGTGGGTGGATGGTTGTCCACAGCTTATTTCAGACATTATATTCGTTTCTGTTTATTAGATCTACACTAAGCTATATCAGATTTTACCCCTATAGAAGAACTCTATTGAATTTTGAGTGGATGGGTCAAGGTCATTGTTACTAAATGTATAGATTTTGTGTTTTTCAATTCGCTTCTTGTCATCTTAAGTACCATGCATCTGATATTCACCAACTTGATAAGTGGTACATTATGGGCAGCTAATAAATTTAGTGTCAGTAGGTCAAAGGTCAAGGTTATTGTTACTTGATTTATTTTTTACATGAGGTTTAATTTGTAGACATTATTTCATTTTACTTTAACTTTACATTGGTTTCCATCAATCTTACATTTGTGATGTCTCTTTGTGACAGAGAGAACTCCAGTGATTTTGAGGTTAAGCTTTTCATTGTTTTATACTGAAATGGCTACATATATCTTCCATGGAAGACTTACATCTAAGATTTTACCTGTAACTTAAAACTATTTGTATTATGTAGGCCTATCAAGTGGTATAGAACAAGTTGTGACTTAAGGAAAGCGTGATGATGCTAGGTGACTGATTGTGATCATATATTGACTCAGATATGCATGTAACATAAAGTGGCAGAGGAAAGATTCACATCTATAAATCTCAACTTTGTTGTGTATTTGTCCCACTTATTTTAACACCAAGAAGCCAATGTTATTCAGGCAGCAACACAAGTTGGCTTAGACCTGTTTGTGTGTTTTGTGGAGAGTTATTCAATGAAGGAGAAAGGATGTCAATGTTGTCTGTTTTCAATATGAAAATTTATGTTCTGTATTTGCATAGAATTTATATTACAAGTTTCCAATACATTATGTATGATTTTAGAGACATCAGAACAATTTTAACACTGAAAATGATTTATGAAGTTCTAAGGAAGGTAATAAATGTTGTTAATACTTGTTTTTATTGAAGTTTGATGTGATATATTTGTTTTCTATATATACATCTATAGGATACTATTTCAGGTTTCTCATCAAATATACATGGTAATGGGCAATAAGAAAGATTTTCTTATTGAACAACTGTTGTTTTCCTATAATGGATTTTATTTACAATCTTTTAACTTTCTGTTAAATTAATTTTCGAGTGTGATATAGTGTATTAGAAAATGTCATTACGACATTTATATCATTTTATATCATTATTTTTTATTTAGAAATATCTAGGCCTGAAAAAAGAAACATGTTAAAGAAAAAGACAAATTAGATTTGAAAAGAAAGATTTAAAGGAAGAAGACAAATTAGAATTTAGATTCAAAACAGGTTTGTTTAACTTTAAAAGAAATTTGACAAAGTCAGAAACTGCCTTCATGAGGTTTTTAGTGCCTGGTCAGATTATTAGCAAAAATAATTTAAAATTAGTCTTCTATGAGAACAGTGAACTGTTTGAAAACAATTTTGACTGAAATATTCCAAAATCCAACATGGCCACTACTGCAGGAACATTGATTTAATATGGGACCATACAGGGAACATTTAAGATTTTTTTTTTTTAATTGATCAGAAAATCAAGATGGCCACCAACCCATGGAAAAGTTAGTATAAGACCCTATAGCAAAACTAATAAATCATTACTCTAAGAAACAGTTTTATAGTTTGAGACATGAAACTTCAGTATGGTATGCTAATTCAAGCATGCACAGATAACCCATGGGTCTATGAGATGCAAGCCGTGGAGTGCAAAGTTTGTAATGGGCTGCAACAGGAAAATTACTAAGAATCATTCTCTTAAGAACTAGACATGAAAATTCAATTGTATTTTTCATGAAGCATCATTATGATAGGAATATTCAGTTTTGTGCCATTCTAATGAGTCTTAAATCCAGGGGGATCAACATTTAACATATGGCAATAAGTTAAGTCTTCTATTCTTTACCATTAAATGATGATAAGATCTCTTATTTCATAACGAATCACCTTCGAAAATCAATTTATTTTTACTAAATTGTTTTTCATTACAATATGTTAAAAGAAGTTCGTCAGTCATTCTAGTATGATATGGCAGAAATATGCCAGAATATGTCAAAAACCAGTCAGTCATTCATTATAAAAACAAATACATTATTGCCATTATGTAGCAGATAGATGGTAGAGTTGATGTCAAACATAAATTGCCATGATATGGCAGAGTTGGTGTCAAACTCCAGTCAGTCAGTCACTCTAAAACAAATATTGCCCTGATGTGGCATAGTTGGTGTCGGCCACCAGTCAATCAGGTTTTGTGTCAAACACTAGTAAGTCGGTCATACTAAAACAAATATCACCCTGAGATGGCAGAATTTGTGTCAAACACCAGTCAGTCAGTCAATCTTAAGACCCCATAATCTTGTTTAATTAGTATTTAGGATTATAGTATGTTTAATACTACCATTATTTTTATTTTAGACATCTCATGTTATTCCAATTTACCATAAAAGCATCAACTTTAAGACATTAATGATTTTAATCTGTTGAAATTAGAAGCACTGGTAATTTATCTTCAACTTGACAGAACCTACATTTTATGCTGGTAAAGATTAAGAACTAAAGCACCAAAATGAGTTAATGAAGAAAACATAGTCTGATATCAGTAGGCTCTGCTGGCGGTTATGTCTCCCCTTTTCTGAGGCAGATATTTTGATTTCGACCTTCCGTCCCTATGTACATCCGTCAGTCACAAAAGTTTTTACGCACAACTCTTCCAACTGTGAATTTCTCAAAACTTTGCATACTTGATTCTTACCATATGAAGATTTGATTATCATTACAGCAGTTTGATCAGACTATTTTTGGAAAAACTTAGTGTCCTTTTTTGATATTTCATTAAAAAAAAGTTTGTAACTGCACTGCACCTCCTCCTGCAAATGAAATTAGGTTTCCTCAAAACTTTGCATGCTAGCTTATTACAATGCCAGGATTTACATAACACTGATATCAGAAAATGAGTTATCGCCATTTTTGACTTTGAATATTTCTTCAAAAATAATTTGATGTGATTGAAGACACTTGTCTCATGAAAAAAAAAAAAACTAACCTTTAAGGCCATGCAAAGTTAATTACTTGGTTCTCAGGCCCTTTTTGTCAAAATCCTTTTACTGCTGTAAAAAGTGATGAGGGAGGCATTTTTTCTTCTTTTTTTTGTGAAAAATATGGCAATGTATAAATCTGTTCATTACTTTATTGAAAATTTCAATTTTATTTCTTCCGATGGTGGCAGAAACATCACAAGTGGTTAATTTTTATGGAAACGTCCAATCCGCTGGTCCCAACGTACCATTTTTTTTTTATCTCCGTAAGCAATTCCAATAAGGTACAAGCTTCGGAGAAGCCCCCTATTATGTTTCCTGGTAAAACTGGCAAACATTTGTGCCGAATTTGCACAGAAACGATTGACATTTTGTCTAAATGTCAAACGGAAACACGTTTTTTATTTATACATTGTCATAACGATGCTTTAAATCTCATTTAAGCATGATGCGTTTTAAAGCGTTTCACCGACCACGCAATATAAGAGAAAAACGGATGCGGTTGTTTTTTCCGTACGGACAGCGCTACCGCATTTAAATTATTTTTTTTACTATTTTTGCAATAAAATCGGCAATGCGGCGACGAATTTCCACATGCGGGCGGGCCTGAGAACCAAGAAATTAACTTTGTATGGCCTAAAGTATCAAATTTTATTTCTACATTTTTATTTTTTTTATTTTTTATTTTTTTGGTGGCAGCTCATTATTGTAGTCTAATATGATAAAGAGTGTGTGAGTTGCCATCGTGGTCATGATTGTATGGTAGTTGGATCTACAACCACCTGTGCAATCGGTGCTTATCACCACTTAAGTTGTGAGTTGGAACCACGTTCATTGTGATGTGTTCTAAATGATAAAGTTTGTCAGTGACTTGAGGCAGGTACTCTGGTTTCATCCATCAATAAAATATACCGCCATAAAATAGCTGAAATATTGTTGAAAGTGGCATTAAACACCATAAACCTGAACTAAAGAGTGTGTGGATACTGAAAGGATGGAACCTACTTGATGTAGTAAACTAGTGGATGTAATGTACAACAAATGCTTCAAAGCTTTGTACAGTTGTTGTAGATAACAGTTTTACAAGAAATCCCTCGAAATGATTAAAATATTCTGGACAAAAGTAGGGCTTTCAATATTTTTCAAGTGTACCAGTAATTCACTATTTACAGGTGGTACATTTTATTAAGATTTGAACAATTTGCTTGAATATCTTGTACAACACTCTTTAAAATCAGGAGGTACCAAAGACCATTTTAGGGGGGTAAAAGTACCTGGTTCCGCCCCACAGACTGAAAGGCCTGCAAAAGGTGTTGATTTGGTGAAGGTGTACAATATATTTAATTCTAGATATAAGATCTTGGCTTTATAATAGAACATGCCGTATTTTACATAATAGCCCTCTATCTAATGTGAAATATCACAGAATAAGGTAATAAACAGAGAAATACTATCCTATTAAAGAAAACGAAATACATTAAGGTTATCTCTTCATTTATCATACAACAAATAATACGATGGTCTTTAGAACTTGTTTTTTATCCAGTCATTATAAGATTGCTGATTGTCTCATGAAACATATTTTTCATTAGCGCTAGCTTGTTGAGATTTACCCCAAGGCTTAAGAATTCTTTAGAAGCTCTGATGCCAAGTCATACACCAATTAGAAAAATTGAATGGAGATTTTATCTTGTCAGTAACCTTTCTACTGGACCTGTCATTGTGACTGACAAAGCGCTATGATGCACCAATCTTTTTTTTGCTCAACTTCGAAAAATGAGAAATGCATCAGAATTGATCTAGGGTGAAAACTGTCCATATATCATATCAAAATTACACGGTATTGATGGATAAATATTACTTGACTTTTCGATTAACCATGAAAAATTAAAGGGCACTTTTTACTTCTGTCTGATTCATAGCCTTGTGTAATGAGAAACTTCAATCTGTCCCGATACAAATCTAATTTCCGTGTTTCTATTTAAGCAATCTGATACAGCATACATTATTTAGGCTTGTATCCTAAGAATATATAAGTTTTCCTGAACTGGACGTTTTTATGAGGACATACAATGTAGCTTAACCTGTCCCCATTAGTGTTTAATGACTTGTTTTTATTTGCTAGCCGATGTTTTTTAACAGTTGTTGCATATGATCAATTTCTGGTAATCAATATAGCAGTTCTGTAATGATTGTTTAAAACGAGCACCTGTCAGTTGACAAAATAAAAATCATTAAGAGGAGTAAATGTTGTGTCTGATGGTAAATGTCATGGAATATATGAATATATACTACAGTACTAAGATGAACATTCCCAATACAACACAAATCTTCGTGGGATTTTGAAACTTTTCCACTTCCTAAAAATATAGACAATATTTTTTATTAGCACAAACATATTTATTTATGCAGGGATGCAAATTAACTATTTTTTCTCAGTAGCCAACTGGGCTACTGACTTCTAATTTCTAGGGGCCCAGCTAAATTTTTAAGGGCCCAGTTTTATTTTTCAGTCGATGAAAAAGAAAAATCAAAACATTCGGACATGAATGAATAATTATTCATTTTAAAAACCCATTTAATCAGGTAATACAGGCCTTTTAAATACTTGTAGCAACATGAATTTTTATCTTCGTCTGTCTTCCTCTTTTGTGGAGGTTTTATGCCACTGATAAACTCCCACATTTTCTAAACAGGAATTAACTACCGACTTATAATTTAAACTCTTAAAGGGGAATGGGTATGCAAAAAAGGTTTCCAGAGATGTTGAATTAATTTGTGTGATAGACCCAGCAATAATTGAATTTAATCAGGTCTTGTCCTGATCTGACCTAAAAAAAAAACAACCTAATTTTGTTAGGAATGCATTTTTTGTGATGTCAAACTTGTCTATAATGACGTTTGATGGCAATTTAGTAAGCAGTCTTTATGTGACTGTCAGTCGGCATACATATATAATGCACAGTATAGGTATCCAGTTGATGTAACGAATACAGTATATGTAAATATATGTGTTTACTTATTCCTTTTATTGTATGCTGTATATTATTATATGTGTGCAGATATTGTATTTTAATATATTGTTGGGTTTTTTTTTTGTAAACAAGTAAAATGTAGCAGATCATTTTTATTTCATAGGTTTATAAATTTGAAATATATTCTATAGTAAGGTATAAAATTAACTGTATAAAAGTATCCAATACACATCTATTCTTTTGGAAATTTTTAGGATATCAATTCAAATTGAAAATAAACTAAAATGTACAATTGCAATAGACAAGTTATTCATCTTAGTTTGGATTACAAGTATCAATCAATTTTCATATAAATACATTTTTCAATTAAATGTTTTTCTGTATAGTTACATGTATCTAAAAAGATAGCAGATATGGCCAACAATCCGTATCTCACTGTCCGATCCCGTTCCGAATATTTTACTTCAATGTCAACATCCGGTTTACCTACATTTTTTAATTTCAATTAAGAACAAGAATCTGTTGTCATCTTCAATATATAAGCATCTCAAAACAAATTTAATTAAATACAAACAATCTTTGATACCTTTGGAGTGTGGAAGTCAACTTATTTCTGTGCTCAGTAATGTATTTCAGTTTGAAGTCTTCACGTATTTCAGGTGCCTGTTCTTACTAAAATGACGTTTACAATACGTATAGGAAGAAGTTCTGATTAATAAAAATAGGAATGTGCCGGTCTGACAGAATAAATAAACAAATTTCAAGTCAGTCTGACATTTTATTAAAACTGAAAACGGAATTTAATGCCGTTCTAGAAATTCCGTTGGCAGTGGAAACTTGGAGTGATGAATAAATTTCAATCGCCAACTGGGCGACCGCAAAGTAATATTTGATCGCCCAGCTGAAATTTTACTCGCCCTGGGCGACCGTTAATTTGCATCCCTGATTTATGGCAAAGGCACAGTATGAATATGATAACAATTTGTTTTTCTAAGGCCATAAAAAGTTAATTTCTTGGTTCTCAGGCCCGCCCTCATGTGGAAATTCGTCGCCGCATTGCTGATTTTATTGCAAAAATAGTATAAAAAAAAAAAAAAAAAAATGCGGTAGCGCTGTCCGTACGGAAAAAACAACTGCATCCATTTTTTCTCTTATATCGCGTGGTCGGTGAAACGCTTTAAAACGCATCATGCTTAAATGAGATTTAAAGCATCGTTATGACAATGTATAAATAAAAAACGTGTTTCCGTTTGACATTTAGACAAAATGTCAATCGTTTCTGTGCAAATTCGGCACAAATGTTTGCCAGTTTTACCAGGAAACATAATAGGGGGCTTCTCCGAAGCTTGTACCTTATTGGAATTGTTTACGGAGATAAAAAATGGTACGTTGGGACCAGCGGATTGGACGTTTCCATAAAAATTAACCACTTGTGATGTTTCCGCCACCATCGGAAGAAATAAAATTGAAATTTTCAATAAAGTAATGAAAAGATTTATACATTGCCATATTTTTCACAACAAAAAAAAAAGAAAAAATGCCTCCCTCATCACTTTTTACAGAAGTAAAAGGATAAAAAAAAAATGCCACCCTCCCTCATCAATTTTGACAAAAAAGGGCCCGAGAACCAAGTAATTAATTTTGCATGGCCTAATTTTGATCCCTGAATGGCATAAAAAGTAATACTGGTAACAAAGAAAGGAAAAAAAACAAGAAAAAACTAGAGAACATGCGAAATACAATGTACAAGTTTAAGGTGTAATTATACATACAACATACAAGAGAAATTATGTAAGTTTGTACTGTGTGTTTAATATACTGGTTATAAAATATAAGATTATGAATGTAAAGGAAAAATTAAAATGCTCAGATATATGCAATCATTTTAATGATCTCACCATTGGTTGATTGATTGATGTTTAATGTCCAGCGAGCAATTTTTCAGCTATATTCACACCATTGGTGAATTGCTACTATTTGAAGTATAGTTCATCATCATTATACCGCTCCTCTTTTGTCTCCCACTCCCACAAAGTCCATATTTACAAAAAATTGTAGTTTCTACGTAAATTTCTCCCATGATGCATTGCCATCCTTACTTATCGTCAAAATATAGCTTGGTCCAAAAGTCAGAACTACATTGTGAATGCAATGTACATGTTAACTAATTTTAGCTGTTCTGTAAAATAATATTTTAGTTATTGGTACTATATTTGAGAGGAGACATACTGATGGGTGAATTTACTTATGAAACAAAACTGCTGAGCATGTAAAGACATTTTCTATGTTAGATGTTATTAATGTTACATCTTGTGGCTTACAGTTAGGGTTAAGGCCATCCAGTTACCTGATAGGTAAATACATTTCCTGTGAATTTTTGACTTCTGTATTAATTATATACAAATATGTGGTTATTTGATTATAAAAGTACTTAATCTTTTACAAACATTTAAATTTGTACCGTCACCACCATCAACCTCTTGTGGTAAGGTATTTTTTTCGCTCATTTGACACAGAAGTACTTTAGTAAGCAGGTAAATGCCCCGGCGAATATCTTGGGTAACGAGATAAATATCACAGTTCAATGTGAAAATATGACATTTTCTTGCATGTTTGTTTTCTAGTGTCATGTTAGATGTATATCTTCATCTTGATAAACAGTTTGATTCATTGAAACTGTTTAAACTTTTAAATTAAGATTTTAATCCATTTTATGTCGATAGATGTGTCAACGGCCATCCGATAATTACAAAAATGTTACTATTAAATGTAAAATACCACCTGTAGTCTCCTATTGTTTTGATTGGATGTTGAAAATTAACCCTGAAAAAGACACGGTAAGAAAACTCGTTATTTAATTTTTTAATAGATGAAATAATTGCAGTTTGCATATATGTATTTATGTTTTTAATTTTTTTTTTTTTTTACTAGAAGTGCAGGTCAGCGGTGTATTTTTGTTGATGCTTGCTTGAACCATTATTTTTTACCAGACAATAAAAATTGTCAAAACTTGGAAGAGGCTTCTTGTGTTCGGTCCCTGGATCTGCATAATAATTTGATAATTATTTTTTGATAATTGAATATATATATTTATCTATTAATGAATATTTGTGCTTCTATGTTTTCAACAAATAATTGTAAATTGCAAAATCCTGATTTTTTTTTTAGACATTTTATGTAATTATGTAAATATTTTAACAGCCTTCTTGGAAAGTTGAGATGTTAAGTAATCTCTAAGGTAAGCCTGCTATAGTTATATAAGAGCTCTACTGACAATTCATAAATAATACAGCAATATTATGTGATCACTGATTATTTTATTAGATAATGGTAATTGGTATAATTATAGAATATCAAGTACCATTAGTCTAGTCAAGGAAATATGCCATTCTCAACAAAACAAAATGTAGAGCTAATTCAGTGTGTAAAAGAACTGATAGTACTCCATCAGTCTAGCCAAGGAAATGTGCCACTTTGATCAAAAACAAAATGCAGTGCTAATTCAGTGTGTAAAAAAAATTTGTAGTACTAAAAATTGTTTAAAAGTTAGTAAGCTAATAAATAATGGACTATTGTAGTTGATGAAGCATAAACCCTGATGTTAATAAACTAATTTATAAAATATAATTATATACAGTCACACCTGCCTTAAAGGGAACCTCTATATAGCAACTCACTGTCTATAAAGGGCAGTCTCAATTTTCCCATTAATGAATAACACATATAGATTTAACCTGTATATAAAGGGCACACTTTCAGATTCCCTTGAGTGCCCTTTATATACAGGATTGACTATATATATATATATATTGTATACCATTGATGATTTTTTGCGAGAATGGATTCTCAGAGCAATTGCGCATCGAAGGACGAAGATGTCCATTTTGGAAAAATCATTTCAACCATAGTATAGTATGTTTATCGAGGATTTGAACAGTTGACTTCAATATAAAGTCTCATATGTTTGTATCACACTTCTTGTTTGATACTAGATATTATCATGAATTCAAAGAGAAAATGTACAAATCATCAATACCTCCTGAATATAAAAATATACTATAGTATCTGTCATTATGTATTATAATCAATATAGAACCATAAAAAGCAAAAACCTGCTAGAGACACTATGGTGTATTGTATATCAAATCATAGCTTGTGTTTGTTTGTATATAGTGGTGTCAAACACATAGTGTCTTGTGCTTTTCTTCATACTGTGTACACCTATGTTGCCGGTTTGTCTGGATTGTCCATTTTTGATTGCCCCTTCGGTATTCTCTAACATTTATTTTTGTACTAGAGAAACAAATTTGTGTAGAACAAATGTTTTAGGAACCAATTATTTGTATTAAACAGGTGTTTGACATAAACAGTTTGACTTAGACAGGTTTTACTGTGTATTGCTTTGTGATTACTTTAGGGGAACAGAAATATAATTTTCCATTTTGACAATGGCTTTGTAAAACATATCAGTTTAAAATGTTCAAACAAACAAAAAAGAAAATCTGTACCGAATGCATTTGGACAACACCTCTTGTTTACAGATCTACTTACTGAAAATTTTAAATATTTAAAAACATTTTGTATTGTAATGCTGAATGATAGGGAGTTCTACAGAAAAGAAGATTAATGTCTATTGCAGGTAAAATATTTGATATGCGTAATCTGTTGTGACATCTGAATAGGAAAACAGGATGAAATTTGACGACATGAATTATACCTTATAGAAAATGATAACCATGTTTTTGAAGCCTTTATACTTATACCTCCTCTATTTGAATAGTCCTTTATAATAATTAAATCATACTTAGATAATAGGTTGTAAGAAAGGTGGTGTTGTTGGCATTGTGGGGTAATTCATTTTAATGAATAGTAAGTTCTAGTCAAAACTACGTTAGTTCAATGTTCTTTGGTTAGACCTTACTGGACTATTTAGAAAAATAACTTTTTTCTACAAATTTTTGGACATAGCTGAGGGATTTTTTTTATTTAACTCGTAGCACCAATATTTAAGTAAGGGTGTATCCATCACACATGGATCAATTTTCAGTCATGGGATGAAAAACTCAAAAGAAAATTTACATAAGCATCTTTTTGTTGTTGATAATTGGCATGTTTAGAGACTTCCATGCTCAGCTCACATTAAAGACAACATGAAGTAGGTCCTACTGTTCAGTGGTAGCAAAGTATCTCCTTATTTCACTTGGCTATTTAGGAAAAAAAACACTTTTCTTCAGATTTTTGGACCAGATTTTTTTTATCTCTTAACACCAACAGAAAAAAGGGTGTATCCATTGCACAAGAATCCGTTTTCAGTTATTGGAGGAAAAACTCCAAAGAAAATTTGCATTTCACATTTTTTGGTGTTGATGATCCTAATGTTTGGAGACTGCCATGCTCAGCTCACATTAAAGATAACTTAAATCAGGTCCTACCGTTAAGTGGTAGCAAGATGTCTCTCTATTTTACTTGTTTCAGGCAAAATATCGGTCTACTGACCCATCCTATTACCACTTTTTTGACAGGTTTGTTGCCAACACATAATTGACATTTTAAAAATATTTTAAGACAGTTATTTTTGTGAGTGAGGGAAACCGCGGTACCCTTGAGAAAACCACAGACCCTGTGGCAAACAGTATCCTATTAAATTGGATCAAGTACACCTTGCTACAGGCAGTAGTCAAACTTACATATCTGTACTAATTACAGGTATTTGTAGATCTTAATACCTTTCTGAAGCAGCCACCGCGGCCACGACAAATAATGGATTTAAAGTGGTAATTACAATTGTTTTTGTATACAAGTTTTTTCTCTCTCACATTTTCCACTCTTTTTATGTAAATAAATGTAAATTTATTTAATTTGAAGAAAAAAGTATATGTATGATTATTTAAAATGTAGGTATAACATAGAATTTACAACAATCAAATCTTGATAAAATTTAGGATGGTAAAATTCTCAGTGTGGTCTACTTCGATGTAATAAAAATTTCACAGTTTAAGGTGAGAAACTTATCTTTGCTGTTCTCAATTGTATAGTAAGTCTGTGATTAGACTGACCAAGTACCATACAGATATACTTAATTATTGTAGCCAGGACATTTAAAAGATGCTGTCCTACTAAGTTTAGTGTTCTACCTACTGTTTCTCATTAACTTAATTACAGTTATTACACAGGTGATTTTTACCTGTACCTATTGTTATACCTGGACAATCAAAGACTCCCCTCAATGACCATTAAGACATAGATATAGATGTGATCAGTATTGACAAAGACCTGTTAAAGTGTTTACTTTGTGGTATATTAGTTTACATTGTCAGTTAGTAAATATACATTGTATATCTATAAATGTACTGTGTCTGTGAAAGTAAACAAATAATATCAACAGACTCAGAGAATTATACAGAAAAATTACAGTTGAACATTGCTACCAGGTAGGAGGCTTGATTTAACATTTTTAACTAATAACTTAAGGATAAAAAGAACATAAGAGATCAAAAGTAAAAGTATTTGATTTATAAGTTTACTTACAGCCAAATTAGACAGTTGTAAATATTTACATCATATATAATAGTTAGTATTAAATGGGTTTTAATTTTTTAGCACACTAAAATGATGTAAAGAATCTGTAATACAAAACAGTATTTACATTTATACAAAAAATGTAAATGTTGATTTGTATCATATTAATGTTAAAATTCTATTTAAAATTAAAATTTACGCAATTGAATAACTATTTTTTTTAAATGAATTAAAATTCGTTTATTCAGTACCTTTCTTCTTCTTTTTTTATATGTTTACAAAGAAATGTTTATACATTGTTGGCATTAAGTTGTAATAGTTGTAAATAGAGAGTCCAAGATGGAAAAGGGGTTCATATGTCATACAAAAACCAAATATGCAACACTTGATTATTATGATACTGAGTCACATATAGTTACAGAAATTTGATTGGACTGTGAATGAGTTTTTGACCTGAAAACTCCTCATATATTTACCCCCCCTCGCAATAGTGGTGAGGGGATATAGTAATAGCGGCCGTCTGTCTGTCCATCCGTTACACTTTCTTGTTTATGCGATAACTTGAGTAAACATGGATAGATTTGAATAATTTTTTGCATGTGGCTTGTAATTATCATTATCTTGGATGGGTTTTTAACATGGAATATTTGAAGTAAGGGTTTTGAGGGAAAATCTTTGTTTTTGGTTGAAAAATCACCAATTTTGAGAATTGTGTCTTGTTTACACAATAACTTTAGTAAACATGGATAAATTTGAATAATTTTTTGCGTGTGGCTTGTAAATATCATTATCTTTGATGGGTTGTTACATGGAAATATTTGAAGCAAGGGTTTTGGGTGATAANAGTAAACATGGATAGATTTGAATAATTTTTTGCATGTGGCTTGTAATTATCATTATCTTGGATGGGCTCTAACATGGAAATATTTGAAGCAAGTGTTTTGGGGGAAAATGTTAGTTTTTGGTTGAATAATCTTTGCATGTACCTTGTAAGTATGTTATACATTAAGACTGCAAGGCTGCTTTCTATAAATATATAAAACTAAATATTATGCAAGTGCGAGGAGATACACTAGGCGGTTCTTTTATTTAAATGGAAATTCCCCAAAACATGATTATTATCATTTGGAGATACAAGTTTCATCAGATGATATTTGAAGGCATTATTATTGCCCCTTTTGACTTTTAAATTAATAGTTTGTGTATGCAGCTCATCCTACATTTAAATTTAGATTAATTAAAATATTACATGTCTGTTTATTATCATACAGAGATGTTCATATTGTTCTAGAAGATTGATTGGACCATATTTGGAGAAATTATTGCCCTTTTTGCCTTGAAATATTTCATAAAGCAGTTTGTAAATACAGCTTCTCCTATTTTTATGGGAATTTCATAAAAACTGTGCATCCTTGCTTATTATCATATATGGAGATGTGTAATTTGTTTGGCAGGTTGATAGAACCAGTTTTGAAGGCCTGGGCATTAGGACAACAATAAAAATAGGTTGTTTGCTGTTGGCCGGCCTACCCTCCAAAATTGGGGCCGACCCAAATTTTTTTTTATTGCAGTTGTGACAAAAAAATTTTTTTTTTTCCGTTTTGCATTTGCTGTAAATCCGGATTTGTACTTTTCCGGTATGATCCGTATTTTATTGTAGCCGGAACTTGTTCTAGATTCTCGGAAGTACTCGTATATTATATGCATATTTTTTCTCAAAAAAAAAGGAAAAAAAGCCTACCCTCTATACTTTTAAGTATGGGTAGGCCAACAGCAAACAAAGATATTTTTAGGCTTGGCCTTATTCCCTTCTCTGAATATGTCATAAAGAATACCGAAGCTTCCTTTGTACAAACAACCCCTTCTATATTTTTAAACAGTGTTTTATTGTGGTCTGATATGTACATATTTTCAACCACTTATACACTGCACATAAGTTTTTCAGGGCATCTTTTTTAAAAGAAAGACATAGGTTTTTCTTCAAAAACACATTAAGTTAATATATATTTCAGTTTTCCTGCTAAAGTTAAAATCAAGTTAATTATCCCCCCCCCACGATAGCGGTGAAGGGATATAGTAATAGCGGCCGTTTGTCCGTCTGTCTGTCCATCCGTCACACTTTCTTGTTTACGCGATAACTTGAGTAAACATGGATAGATTTGAATAATTTTTTGCATGTGGCTTGTAAATATCATTATCTTGGACGGGTTCTTACATGGAAATATTTGAAGCAAGGGTTTTGGGGGAAAATCTTAATTTTTAGTTCACCTGGACCAAAGGTCCATGTGAACTATTGCCATGCCATCACTTGGCGTCAGTCGTCTGTAAACTTTTCACATTTCAAGCTTCTTCTCCGAAACCACTGGGCCAATCGGAACCAAACTTAGCAGGAATGTTCCTTGGATGGTCCTCTACAAAGTTTCTGTTTTTTGTTCCAGTCGGATATTCAACATGGCTGCCAGGGCCAATAATATTCTCTGATTGGCTGAAATTTCAAAAATCTTCTTCTCTGAAACTAATGACCTGACTGAACCCAAACTGTAAAAGAATGATCATTGGAATGTTCTTTACCAAGTTTCTGTTTTTTATGCCGATCGGAAATCCAAGATGGATGCCACCGCAGGACATAGATTAACATTGGACCCTATGGGAAAATGTTCAAATGCCTTCTTCTCAGAAACTACAAATATGATTAAAGCCAAACTGTACATGAATGTTCATTGAATGGTCCTCTACAAACTTAAGGTTTTTTGTTCCGATATGAAATTAAAAATGGCTGCTATGGCAGGACTTAGTTTAACATTGGACGCTATGGGAAAAATGTTTCAAAACGCTTCTTCTCTGAAACCACTTGGACAATTGAAA
>MJUT01035495.1:1036492-1085984 GCA_002080005.1 Gigantidas platifrons
CACTGCAGGACATAGTTTTTACATAGGACCAATTGGATCTTTTTGTATCCAGGTGAACGATACAGGCTCTTGAGAGCCTCTGGTTGGTTGTAAAATCACCAATTTTGAGAATTGTCTTGTTTATGCAATAACTTTAGTAAACATGGATAGATTTGAATAATATTTTGCTAGTAACTTGTAATTATCATTATCTTGGATGGGTGCTAACATGGAAATATTTGAAGCAAGGGTTTTGGGGGAAATTGTTAGTTTTTGGTTGAAAAATCACCAATTTTGAGAATTGTGTCTTGTTTATGTGATAACTTTAGTAAACATGGATAGATTCGAATAATCTTTGCATGTGGCTTGTAAGTATGTTATACATTAAGACTGCAAGGCTGCTTTCTATAAGTATATAAAGCTAAATATTATGCAAGTGCAGGGGGATATGTCACGCATTCATGTGCTAGCCGTTTCTTTTATTTTAATAAAACAAAATAATTAACAATCTTCTCAAAAACCACAATATAAATCCAATCTTGGCTACAATGCTCTTCAGGTTGTCCTTGTTTAAAAATAAATTGAACAGTCCTGTCCTCGATCCAAGACAGCTACTGACCAAGAACTTAAGCGATGATCAGTGTTTCAATTTTATTTTCTTTTGTTCCTACATAAAATGGTTGATTGATTGAGAATAATAAGTGACGAAATTAAAACAAATCTATAATTAGTTGTGTAGATTGTGCAATAGTGTACTTATGACCATGTGCACTGCATAAGTTTACCTTCGTCTGTTTTTGTATACAACATCATTTGCGTACATGTACTGTGTATCAGATATCCACCACAGTCTTTGAGAGAGGAGGACAAACTCTTAACATGTATTTTACTACCATAGATAATACTATTTATGTACATAAAAGAACATTGACCATTACATTGGCATTATTAGCTCAATCTAGTTGTTGTTTTCATTGACCATCTGTAATGTAACGTCACCTATTACTAATTACAACCCACACTTTATACAGCAAGGGATATAATGTTTCATTACGTTATGTCTTTTTACTTCAATAGAGAGTTCATTTATTGTTTTGATTTCCTTCAAAGTAAGCGGTGTTCTCATATCACAGATACCAACTACCAAGGCTCTCTTTGATTGGTCTGTCATTTCAAAAGCTGCTATTATTTTGCCTGCTTTTGTTCCATAACTTGTTTATGTATTTAGCAACTTCCATAGCAACAAAAAAGCACTCAAAATTTCTTATTAGAAGGGTTCAGCAAATTTTGATAAATCACAGGTAATTGTGTGTGACCTGTTCATCTCCTACCATTTTAATTTTCAAGTAAATCATTTTCTTATTTTTTAATTTCATTGGCAGTAAAACAGCTTAGGACTATCCAGAATGTTTTACAATGACTCATGAATAATTCATGACTACGAGGATGTCTCTGTTAGTTGGCCCATGGGTAATAAGTGGAGAGTATCTGAGGGTGATCAGTCGTGAGTTACCATCCATGAGGATTATCATGACATCATCTTATTTGTTTTACTGGTGCATTTTATTTTTGTTCCACTACACTCCACTTGGAATGTGAAATATCTCTATCGACTGCATAAATCTTCAATATGCTCAAGTGGCCGTCAAAGTCGTGATCGTACAGTAGTTGGATTTACAACTACCAATGTAATCAGTGCCTATCACCACTAAAGTTGTGAGTTCGAACCCCGTTCATGGTGAGGTGTACTCGATACAACATTATGTGATAAAGTTTGTAAGTGACTTGGGACAGGTCGGTGGTTTTATCAGGGTACTCTGGTTTTCTGCACCAAAAAAAAACCAACTGCCACGATATAACTGAAATATTGTTGAAAGTGATGTGAAACACCATAACCCTCAATGCATGTACATGTATGCTCACATATGAAAAAAAACAAAAAAACAACATCTCAATGACTTATTTCACTTTTTTCGTTTATATTTGCAACATGTTAGAGTAATGAAGATTATTGTTGTTATTATTGTTTATAGTACTTTTGTATTATTATCACATGAGTATATACTACAAAGACATAAAGACAGGCTAGAATTGTGTCACTTCTTTGTTATGTATGATCTAGCAGTAATATTGATGTCATTATGACACACTGATGTAATTAGTTAAGTAAAGTGAGTAATTGATACAGTACTTAGTTGTATTTTGATTGGTAACCATTTTACATTGATACAGTATTTAGTTGTATTTTGATTGGTAACCAGTGTACATTCCATCTTTATTGATGTCTCTTTGCTGGTTCATATATTTCTACTGCAGCATCTCAAGTGGCTGTCGTAGTCATGATCGTATTGTAGTTGGATTTACAACTACCTATGCAATCAGTGCCTACCGGTATCACCACTAAAGTTGTGAGTTTGAACCTCACTCATGGCAAGGTGTGCTTGATACAACATTATGTGGTAAGTATGTTAGTAACTTGCAACAGGGTACTCGGGTTTCCTCCACCATAACCCTAACCCCCTCTGATGCGGCAGACTCCATAGGCCTTGTACACCAAAAAAAAAACCGCTTGTCCATTTTAATGGTGAAGTTGAATATAGAATACAATTTACAAGTGAATAGCATATTTTTTTCTCAAAAATTGAACTTAATTGAACACAAACTGTATGAATATACTGGTAGACTAGACAGGCTCAGGTAACAGTAATTATAGATCAATTTATACTTGAAATGTAAATCATCCTTTGCATGATGGTTACGACCAGATTATAAAATATTTACATGCTTAAAATAATCTAAAGCCTATGCTTAGTGAACCACTTAATTTATTTTGGAAATATGATTTACGTTTAAATATACCCCCTGTAGTTTCAAAATATCCACCTAATAGTGTTCACAGGCTTGAATCAGAATCATTCATGGACTCGGTTATTTGATAATATTATACTTTACGTTTTTATTTTCCCTATTTGTCTTTGTTAGCGCAGCCGGTCCATATAACGTTATATGGACCGGCAGTGAACTGCCTCGTTTTCGAGTCTTTATTTCGGGAGATAATTGGGTTTGTTATTGGACGCGAAGTATAATATAACAAATAGTTCACGGCACTTCGGGCCATATGGCAGTTTATGGACCGGTCTGTCACCCACAAAATACTATATGGACCTCAGCTTCGCTTCGATCCATATAATATTTTGTGGGTGACATCCCGGTCCATAAACTGCCATATGGCCCTCAGTGCCGTGAACTATTTGTTAAGTAATACTCTGTGACAAACTTTTTCTAATATTTCCTGACCTCAATCTACAATTCTATTATGAAAGAGTTCTTATAGTGTGTCACATAGAAATAATAATAAATTATATAATTTGCCCCAGTTTTATATTTTAGATATATATCTTTATTCTCACAAACCATATCACAATGATACAGAGAAAACGATGATGTCCCCAAATAATTATTAATGTTTATCACACTTTATAAATTCCTAACTCTAAACATTTTGTGAATGATTAAATCAAAATTGACTGAAAAATAAATGACTCAAATATCAGGATCATATTTTCTAATCTGCATGAGCTGCTGCAAGTTTCATTTTTATGCACCACACACAATAATATGGAAGCATATAGTTTTTCTCGGTTTGAACATTCATCTCAGACATCTGTTTATTCCCTCTTCCTCTTCACTTTGTGAATGCAACCTCTCTGAGGTTGTTGGTCTTGATAGCTTACATATTTGGTAGGATGATTGTTCATGATGTGTAATTGGTCATATTATCCCACCATTATGGTTGTTGTGGAACTTTTAACATTTTCAATATAGTTCTACTGTATATTGTGGTGTGGTATAGTGTCCTTTGGGCACAGTAAATTCTTTGTTTTCTAAAATTCTTTTGAAATATAATATGCATATTACTGATGTTGTGAGTTCGAATCTTGATCAGGGTGAGGTGTACAACATTATGTGATAAAGTTTGTCAGTGAGTTGCGACAGGTCTGTGGTTTTCTCCGGGTCCTCCAGTTTTCTTCACCAATAAAACTGATCGCTACGATATAACTGATATATTGTTGATACTGGCGTTAAACACCATCAAACAAACAAACATATTGTTGAAGAAGTCTTTTCTTTTCTGTCAAGATATAAACTTATGTAATTTTTCTGATTAACTTTGATAAGATATTTCTTCAAAATAATTACTCATTTACACCCTTCACATGTGGTTGTTCATAGTGTACGTAAATGTTCTTCTTTATTGGAGGAGAGTTTTTTTTAAGGAGGGACTTTTTTGCCCTCATTTATACCGGTAATATGTTACTTGATCCGTGCTACATTTCCTTGTTAAATCCTTCCAAGAGTTTGTAATTAACGCTTCACCGTGGCTCTAAATTACACACATCATTAAAGTAACAAGTAAATCTATTGATTACTATGTTATATAATGATATAATAAGTCTGTTTGTTTGTAAAACTCTGTCATGTCAACATAACTCTGTTTGTAAAACTCTGTAGGATGTCAATACACATCTCTATCAATGTTAAATCTCATACTTTATTGGGTTTCAGAGATCAGAGTTTGAAACATGTTTTATTGGGCTTGTTTCTTGCTGGAGAAATGTTGTTAATAATTAGTATTCTAGATCTGGCTGTTTAATGACAATAAAGTAATAATTCATGGAAGCCATAATTTGTATCCAGTTTTAACATGGACTACATTATTTTCGTAAAATTTTATCCCGAGCGATGGCGAAGGATAAAATGCAATGAAAATAATGTCACTTGTCCAAGACCTAAGAGAAGTTTTACTCCCTTGTTAGAATATTGCATGTAAGACGGAGTCAAGTTATAAAAAGTTGACCACTGTCGTTACAAAGTTGGTTACCTACTATGTATGCATTTTTATCCACCCGCGACAGCGGTGAGGGATATAGTAATAGCGGCCGTCTGTCCGTCACACTTTCTTGTTTACGCGATAACTTGAGTAAACATTGATAGATTTAAATTATTTTTTTGCATGTGGCATGTAATTATCATTATCTTGGTAGGGTTTTAACATGGAAATATTTGAAGAAAGTGTTTGGGGGAAAATCTTAGTTTTTGGTTGAAAAATCACCAATTTTGAGAATTGTGTCTTGTTTACGTGATAACTTTAGTAAACAGGGATAGATTTGAATAATTTTTTTGCATGTGGCATGTAATTATCATTTTCTTGGATGGGTTCTAACATGGAAATATTTGAAGCAAGGGTTTTGGGGGAAAATCTTCGTTTTTGGTTGAAAAATCACAAATTTTAAGAATTGTGTCTTGTTTACGCGATAACTTTAGTAAAGGTGGATAGATTTGAATAATTTTTTGCATGTGGCTTGTAATTATCATTATCTGGGATGGGTTCTTACATGGAAATATTTGAAGCAAGGGTTTTTGGGGGAAAATCTTAGTTTTTGGTTGAAATATCACCAATTTTGAGAATTGAGTCTTGTTTACGCGATAACTTTAGTAAACATGGATAGATTTGAATAATTTTTTGCATGTGGCTTGTAAGTATGTTATACATTAAGACTGCAAGGCTGCTTTCTGTAAATATATAAAACTAAATATTATGCAAGTGCGGGGGGATACATCACACATTTATGTGCTAGGTGGTTCTTTTATTTTTGTTGGAATCTTATTGGTTTATGGAAAATTTAATTAATGCATTCTTCAGTCATTCACATACATGTGAACCTTCCGGTGGGAGCATTATTCTCCCGATTTTGAGGGTCCCTTCCGTCTCTCCCGTCAACTTTCAAAATCTTCCGCCCGTGAAAAAAATCAAGTACAAAAAAATCTTGCCCTACATTTATTTGCGATCAATATTTCTGGAAATTCCCCATTTGGAACTCCTGCGCTGACGAAAAACACAGAGAGATACGAATGGTAAAGGTGAATGTCATATTTAATGATATCCGGTTATTGATCTGTTTGACACCTTTACAGGTAAACCGTGTCATGATGGTGATTAATTAAGGTGTTGATGATTATACAACAATTATCCACTGATTGACAGTTAATTGGGTATAAGGAAGTGTGTTTGTGGCACATGATTAGAAGTGTGATAGCGGCAATTAAAAATAGTTATAAAGTGACAAAATAAACCTTTGTGCAGACACGAGTCGATCAACCTTTGATGCCGAGAAAACTTCTTATTTCGATCAAACATGCAATGAATTCATCTCGGATTGAGTTGTTATGGCTTGTTTGGGACCAAAGCCGATCAAAGTATTTGTGACTTCTCTATGTTTACTTTCTTTCACTTGCTGTGATTATATCTGTGACTTTTTAAGGGTAAATTCTGTGATTACATGTGATGAATAGTAACTTTTTAATTTTAGTGCTCTATGACTTTATTGTTCAGAACATTCTGCCTTCATTGTTATTGCTTTGTTATAACCTTATGATTATGAATAATTTATTAATAAAGTTTTTATCCTTCATTCATCATATGAAACACTACCGGTACTTAAGACAGAAATGTAAACAATACATATTGAAATGGGATGCAGTTGGTTCAATACTGAAACAAATAAAAGGAAAACATCAATAAACAATAAAAACACACATCAAATACTTCGATAAAAAATCTCCAGTTATGAGACCAAATCTCCAGCCAAAAATTTGCAAATCTCCAGTTGTAGCATAGCAACTCTATTACATGTATGTATTCATGCACTTTAATATTGGTTAGAGCTACATGTATTTCAAAAATATTTTTTATTGTTATTCTAAACGATGGCAGCTTATAGTATTTATTTGGTAATGCATATAAGGAGAGGAGGGCATTAACAGTTCAAGTTATTACTAAACCCATGTGTCGCCATTAGTACGTCTAACTATGCCTATTTTTTCCCTTTTTAACAAATTAAATGTTCCCATCATCTATTCAGTGTAAAGTATAAGATATTATCTGCAGGGCGATAATCATATAGGTTTAGAGGGCGATAATGACCGATTGTCAATTCCATTGTTCATTCGTGCATTGTGAGCTATGTAAGGGTATTGTTACTGGTCAATTAACAGTTTATCAGTATGTTAAAATGTTAAGAGAGGTGTTATAGAATAATGAAGACATTTGTATGTAAAAAATGATGTTTATATCAGATGAGAGGACGTTTATAATTGGTTTTATCAAGGACATCAAGTTCAAAAAAATATATTTTCTAGTTTATAGAATTAAAGCTTATAATTCCAAAATCTATGATGTCCCTCGTCTTTTTTTTATGTTGACAGATATTGCCATGTAAATTGTTGAACCATATTTATACCAGCAAAGGAGTTTTTACTTAACATGTGAAAACCATGAGACAAAAAGCATGTTTATTTGGTAAAAATAGCAAGCAATATGATGTTAATAAATCACTTTTGCACTATAAAATCGGAGATATTTTGGAAAATTGATGCAGAAGTTGAAAGGAAACTGTCATGAAGATTATGATTGGAGATGTTCTAGGATAGTCAAACATTTTGACATGAAATTTTGCTTAAAAATATAAAGGATTTGAAAATGATTTTTTGAACTCAAAATGCAGAATTTTGCTTCTCAGTTTCGATCACCAGTAACACATCCCTGGCTATTTCTTATTGGTACTACTCATTTTAGCTCGCCTGTACAAAGTACAGGCAGCGAGCTTATGTCGTCGCCTGTGCGGCGTTGGCATCCAATGTTAACGTTTGTGTTTAGGTCCAATGTAGACAAACTACTTGGCCCAAGTTGATGAAACTTCACATGTGAGTTTGTCGTGGATAGTTAAAAACACCGCACACAAATATAGGTCACCGTGACCTACTATTTCTGCCTGAATGACTTCGACATTTTTGTGTTAACGTTTGCGTTTTGGTGCAATGTAGACAAACTACTTGGTCCAGGTTGATGAAACTTCACATGTGAGTTTGTCGTGGACAGTTAAAAACACTGCACACAAATAAAGGTCACCGTGACCTACTATTTCTGCCTGAATGACTTTGACATTTTTGTATTAACGTTTGCGTTTTGGTGCAATGTAGACAAACAACTTGGTCCAGGTTGATGAAACTTCACATGTGAGTTTGTCGTGGACAGTTAAAAACACTGCACACAAATAAAGGTCACTGTGACCTACTATTTCTGCCTGAATGACTTCGACATTTTTGCGGTAACGTTTACATTTAGGTCAAATGTAGACAAACTACTTGGTCCAGGTTGATGAAACTTCACGTGTAACTATAGATTGCACAGGTGAGTTGGATGGTCTGCCTTGTGACCAGCTATTTTTCATTGCTTGGAGTATGCATCTCTGCAACTATGTCTCGTGTAGGCGGTGAGGGATATAGGAGTAGCGGCTGTCTGTCCGTCCATCCGTCACACTTTCTTGTTTACGCGATAACTTGAGTAAACATGGATGGATTTGAATAATTTTTATACGCCCGTCTCAAGACGGGCCGTATTATGTGATTGGGTATGACGGGAGGGTGGGCGGACGTCCACACAGGTTTCTGCACAATAACTTTAGTTCTGTATATCGGATCTTTAGCAAACTTGGCCACATGATTCCCCTGTGGAAGAGGAAGAGCCCTATTAATTTTGGGGTCATTAGGTCAAAGGTCAAGGTCACCATTACTATAAATAGAATTTTGACAACAGGATTGTTTGCGCACGATAACTTTGTTCTCTATATTGGATCTTGACCAAACTTGGCCACATGATTCCCCTGTGGAAAGGGAAAAACCCTATTTATATAGACGGGCATATTGTGTGATGCACACATTTCTTGTTTGCATGTGGCTTGTAATTATCATTATTTTGGATGGATTCTTACATGGAAATATTTGAAGCAAGGGTTTTGGGAGAAAATCTTCGTTTTTGGTTGAAAAATCACAGATTTTGAGAATTGTGTCTTGTTTACACGATAACTTTAGTAAACATGGATAGATTTGAATAATGTTTTGCATGTGGCTTGTAATTATCATTATCTTGGATGGGTTCTTACATGGAAATATTTGAAGTAAGGGTTTTAGGGGAAAATCTTGGTTTTTGGTTGAAAAATCACCAATTTTGAGAATTATGTCTTGTTTATGCGATAACTTCAGTACACATGGATATATAGGGGGATACGTCGCACATTTATATGCTAGGCGTTTCTTTTATTTTAGTGGAAATAAAGCAGTCTTCTTAGAACTATATACAGGTATTATTGTCATCATCATCTTTTGTTGTAAGATTATTTTAGAAAATTAAGCGTGTTTGACAGTCATAAACTTATCAAAATCTCTTATTCTTTTTTGTACTTTTGTTTTCAGATTTTCTTTTTATTTCTGTGATAAGAGGCAGGTTTTAAGCTTTTAATGTCATCATGACAAAGTTAAATGATGTTAATGTTTTTAATGCTGATTATAAGATAATGTTATTATTGATTTTTTTTCATTAAATGTGATTAGTTGTCTCTGTCTTAGAGGTAATATGTATGATCTATTAGAATGATAAGATGTGGATCAGGGATAATTAAATGTAATCTTGTCTTATTATAGAATGTTTTACTTCAATTGAAATTTTATTGCTTTTTTTTTATAGAATGTTTTTTACTATAGATTTTCTAGAGGACAAAAAGGGAAGGGTTTCATAGACTTCCTAACAGATCTACAAACAGTTGTATATATTTTTAAAGTCAGGAATTGAGTAACACTAAGCTTTTCTTAATTTGTAGAGTAACTGATTATTTGCTACACTTTACTTATGATGTTGAAAAAAAAAGGAGAATTGATCAGTAGAAATGTGTACTCAGAGATGCTTGCAACTCCTCTGTCTTGGTGAGCCCTGGACTAGTCACTTGTTTTTCAGACTCACCGTTTAATCAAATAACAAATGATGCATTAGAAGTACTCGTCACTTTTTTGTTAGGACTTTTTAAAATTTATTTTTCCAATAATTTCTGGTATCATTTTTCTGTCTGTTTCAAGTCTTATCATTATTTTTATTTGTGCTGTTTTTCTCACTTTTGAGACAGACCAGTTCCTATTTTTAGCGATGTGAGATTGTCTTATCTTGCACTAGTGCAAGACAAAAAAATCACGTGCGTTTTACCGGCAAATACATGCTGTACAGTTTATGTCAACTGCCCCCAGTTCTCCATGCTTCACCAATAAAACCACGATTCTATTACACAAGTATTTTTAAATTAATGTATGTATACTATTCTACTAGCTAATAATTTAACTATCGTGCACCTTTCATGTTTCACGGTGTATGACTTTCAAGTCAATGTTTGTTTACTTTGAGTAAATAATAGAGTGCTCTCCCTTGTTAGTAACTAACGTACCTCCCTTTGACCAAATTCAAATATTTTTTCACAGCCACAGGTGTAGTGTTGAGTTACATTTATCATATATTTATTAAATACATTGTATTTTATTATGAAATACATTTAAAATACTGCCAAGACACCGCTGCATATGAATAAATTGAATATTTACTTCAGCAATGGAAACAAAATTTGCGGGAAAACGCCCGATCGGGAATGTAAACAAAACAATTAGGTAACAGCTGATAAAAGTGAGAAATAAAATCAAACACCGGCAAAAAGTGCAAGACAGGGAAATCTCCGACACCCTCGGGTAAGATTTCAATCGTTCGCTGACTCGGCGAGCCTCGTCAGCGAACGATTGTAATCTTACCCTCGGGTGTCGGAGATTTCCCTGTCTTGCACTTTTGCCGGTGTTAGATTCTATATATCTTATATTTTTGTAAGCATTTTTTTACTGCCTTTCTCTTTGTAAAAGTTGATATGGAAAATCTACATATTTCATTGAAAAATTTGTACAATCTGGCAGAAAGGAAAAAAAAAATTGACCATATGCCATGATCATGTTTCTGAAACATTGCTTGTATTTTATGGTCTGGTATCTGTTTTCATTTCAACTGGTTGTTAATACTGTTTGATACAAAAATATATTTTTGATAATGTATTAAAAAATATGTTTTAATTTCTAAGGCTTTACACCTGGTGTTGTTAATAGACTTTATAATTTGATTTATTTGATAAACAGATTATTAGGCTAGCTTTCTTAATTTAATCAATAATCTGCAATAACAAAAACATTTTTGCAGATTTCGGTCTATATTGAAAAACTTTTAATCTTTTTTTCCATGGTCAATGCTAAATGGTTATATATTTTTCAATTTGTTAGAATGAAATACTTTCATAAAAGGTTTGAGCAGGATGAATAGATAGAGGTTAATTATTAAGTATTGACTTATCTTTATGATAAGATGAGTATTCAGCCTTCATCCCACCATAATTTGCCACACAGAGATAAGTTTACTTGACAAAGTTGTTGAAAAACTTTCATTACATGTTAAGATATGGATAAATTATTGAATACCTTTATCTTAGAAATCTGAAGGAATTAAGGTTATAGTTTTCATTGCTAGAATTTCTAATTTCTAATCTTTTTAATTAGTATAAACATAAAAATGGTCCATGTACTGGTATTTATAAATTTGGTAGGCATGAAGGAATAGATATCTATTTCAGTATACGCAACATATTTCTGAAGCAACGTTCATCAGGTACATGCAAGTTTAAATCAAGGTTTTCCTCCTTCAGGCACAGGTGACCTTAGCCAAATTTGGCTATACTGATTAGACCCTTTAGTTTTCTTTCAGTTCAGCAAGTAAACCAAATGGTCTAATCAGTATAGCCAAAATCGGCTTCGGTCACCTGTGCTCGAGGGAGGAGAACCTTGATTTAAATTATAAAGTAGAAATCATGTTATTGAATATCAGAATAAAAAGCATGCATTTAATTGGTTGAACACTATCCATGTGACCTTCATTATTCCTGACTGGGTTGCTGATATAGACCGGTCCAAAAACCGTGTATAGACTGGTGCTACATGAAATGTATATTTCCCTCACCTCCGGCTCGGGCAATAATATTTCCACTGGTCCGTACCATGACCCTTGGGCAGTCTGTATATTCTGATATTGCCCTCCATATCAGTAATTATTATATGATTAGTGACTACTTGACTCGAGGTGTCTAATAGTCTACCAGCAGAGGTATCAACCCAGTGATAGTAGTAAAAACCTAGTGGTCTCAACGCTGTTCTGGAGTAACGCTTAGGCTAGAGTCAAATGATTAGAAAGCCAAATAATTATCTCTGTCAACCTTAGTTCTGCCGATCTTGACAGTTATTGTTAGCGACACGGAATACACAATAGTATAATGATAGGTATTACTACCCTTGCCTGAGGTGAGGTTATTTGTAACTTCTTTTACCTGTTTATTTTGTCCCGCAGAAAGGGGTTGGAATTTTCATTCTGTTTTATTTGGTTAATTAACTTTTAAGTTAATGCAGAAAAGTCAATTACACTAAATTATTCTGACTTGTAAAGGTCTGATCTGTGTATTTAACTATTTAAATTGAATTTAAAACAGCTCAGGGGCTGGTCATTATCTGTTTAGAATTAATTTAACTTCATGAATAACAAGAATACGACAGCTAAGCAGGTTAGTTTCATGTCTAATACCACGAGCTGATATACACTTACAGGTGGACGCTATACTGCCTTCCTTATGATTATTATACCAGAACAGAAAATAAATTACAGGGGATAGTCCCACAACCATTTGGTGAATGGTACCTGGACAGGTAAAAACTTATCACTACACCTGTTCAGGTAAACAATTACCAGTGGGTCTTACATCCTGTTGGTCAGCAGTATTTTAATGAGAATTTCCATTTTATTGGATGTTGCATACTATTTTAAGTAGATTGTTTAGGCACTTGATGTACAGCTAATCCTGTCTAAAACGAACTAGGCTAATACATTTATGTCCCCCCCCCCCATTCAAACGGAGACACCCTCTAACTCGCCCGCACCATTCTTGAATATGCATGTATATTAACATATTATACTCATTTAAAAAAAAATTATATTTGAAATTCTTTTAGCAGGGTGCTTCAAGCTTGAGGGGACCAATAGGCTGTAGCCTATACTAGCTTATAGGATAATACAGCCCTGTTGACAGAGGTGATACTTATTTGAAGAGTAAATCTGTTAA
The DNA here is from genome assembly GCA_002080005.1 of Gigantidas platifrons. NCBI lineage: Eukaryota > Metazoa > Mollusca > Bivalvia > Mytilida > Modiolidae > Gigantidas > Gigantidas platifrons. The sequence goes on from MJUT01035495.1 coordinate 1,049,548, forward strand.
AGGAATCTTAATGATTGTTTTACGAATTTAAATTGTGTGAAGAAAAAATAATCCAACAGAAAAACAATTAAATATTGATTTAGAAGTGACAGAAGATTTTGACTTGTGTAAAGTGAAGAAGATAATAAGATTCTACAGAAGCTAGTTATTGTTCTTACTTTAATTTTACGCTGAATTTGGTATAACCAGTCTGTGAAATCACTGTTTATTGGTTATGTGAGATATTTCACGAGGAGGTAGATATCATAATAACAATGGTAAATTAATTCAAAGATTAATTTCATAAGAAATTTTGGTAAATAAATTGATTTGTGCAGTATTATTTTATTTCTCTTTCGTCTGTTACATACCGATTTCATTTCCTTTCTCTATTCAAATAATGGAAAACAAATATGTTGCAAATGATTGAGTTACTTTGACATCTGCAGGCTAGGATCATCTGGTTACACTTTAAAATACAAGTTATAACTAAGCATTATAGATCTCATCTTCACTGTAAGATGATATACAACAATTTCAATGATTTTTACAAAACAATTTTTGATATTTATCTTAACATGCATTCATTTATGTCGAATGTGGTGGTGCTGATACTTACATGTATTGTTAGGATGATACCTCTTCCGTTTTTGCAATGCTATTTGCAAATTTATCACGAATTTAACATTATACTGGTGAACTAAATAAACAATATTTGAAATAAGAGCTTGAAGATACCTAAAGTGGTATTCAGAATACTTAAAGCGAAGGACAGACAGCACAATGACCAAAAAAAAAAAGGATATGCGATATGGCTGAAATATTGCTAAATTTGGCATTAAACACCAATCAATCAATCTTCTTGAAAAAAGGGTAGATTCAGCTTTTATTTTGTCCATTCCCCAACTCATTCATGAGTTTATCAAGTTTGTACATCACATATAACCCATATATCATATAATTAACATGTTGTGTAGAGTTTTCCTGATTGACAGCCATCACAGGAAATCTAAACTATAATATTAAATAAAACAATTGTTTAGGATTGGAAAAAAAACATCATGTTCTATAGTTATAAATGTTTTTAGCTGTGGAACACCAGTTTATGTAGGGGTAGGGGTTTTATTTATTTTTTATATATAGATTCTCCCTTAGTTGCCCGTGGGTTACCATATTTCTCCACTCAAGAGAGTTAAATTAAAAAATTTAACAACGAGCCGGGAGGCGAGTGGTTAAAATTTTTAATTTAACTGTCGAGAGTGGAGAAATATCGTAACCCACATGGGCAACTGAAGGAGAATTTGTTTCTCCCATTATTTAACACGAACTTTATTTCAAATGCGGGGAAAGGCACGAGACATTTTAATCCTCTAGAGGATTACAGATTTTTACACCACTGGTTCAGCGGGGTTAAAATGACATCATAATGGGAGAAACTTTGATAACCACTCCATTACATATCAGTATTGTAATGATTTATGTTGTGAGTTTAAATCCCGCTCAGGCGAGGTATATAACAATAAGTGATAAAGTTTGTCAGTGTTTTTCTCTGGGTGCTCTGGTTTCCTCCACCAATAGAACTGAATGCCTCGATATAGCTGAAATATTGTTGAAAGTGGCGTTAAACACCATAGCAATGTAATGATTTAAGACTGGATCACTGAATGTTATGGGCTTTCAACAAAGTAAAAGAATTTATTATATGCCCGTCAAGGGCTGAGCATTTTATAGTATACTGTTGTCCATCTATCCAATCAGCCTAAAGTTTGCTTTTACCAAATTTCAAAAAATTTGTACATAACTTTATTGTACCTTTTGATTTTTAACTATTTTCACTTTTATCGTTGCAAAGTTGTGGACTTTTTTCATTAAATAAATATTCATTTTTTCATGTTTGATGATAACTCAAGTATTCTTTGACCAAAGTTCATAATTTTATTTTTACAAAACCAGGTACAGTGCCAATTAATTTTGAACATTTCCTCTACTGCCATTCTAGTAATGGGACTCAGTTCTTGAAATTGATTTTTTTTTTTCACATTACGTACAATAACTCAAGTTTGCTATTAATTGAACAAATCTCGTGAAATTTTTGTGCAATGTAAAAATTGATCAAACTAATCCTCATTTTTATGTTGACGATTTTCAAGATTTCCGTTCCTGAATTATAAAACTATTTGTTAAAATGTGCACTTTTTTAGATTCTACTATTGTTATAGGGGGACAGTCGTATCATGCACTCCTAAGGCAGCTGTTCTTGTTTATCTTAGATCTGGGTATCCTAGTTAACTTTAGACATAAAGAAACACTGAAACAGAGAATACAATCAACTTATTCTTATTTAATTGCATCTTATAATTTTATGAACGAAACAAAAAGAAGGAAATAAAATGTATAAGCTAAAGGTCAACAGCTTGATTCGTGCTAGAACTTGGTCAGTCGGCTATTATAATAATTCTCTAGATCCATCCAATAATCATCATTTATATCTTGGGTTGTTTCGGCATTTGAATGGTCATATTATAAACAACTCGGCTATTGAAGGGGATACTTGAGGTTGAAATGCTGGCCATATCAACATGTTTTAGGAGATTTTTATAGAAATAAATTTTAGAATGGTTTTAATCCTTCTTTTTAATTTAAATTTTTAATAGTGGAGATCCGACCATTTTTATTGTCCAGTTTTTGATGACCACTAATTTAGACACATTTAAAAGCCATCAAGAAAGCCATTTCTACTCTAGTAAACAGATTGGTATAAATTGATCCTGATGAAGTGGGATCTTACTACAATACTAAAGTGTGCTGGTTTTGAAAACTATTTTTTATGGTTGTATAATTTGGATCATCCTGTTTCTGTCAATGGGTCAAAAAGACATTAGTGTCACGTTGAAATGTTTGTCACCTATTAGAATTGTTTGTGTTACATTGCCAAGTAAATCAAGTACTGGACGTTTTTATCAACATGGTGGAAATTGGGCTCTTAACAGTTCTCTTTCTACATTAGTTACTAAGTGAAAATTTATACAAGACTATATATTATTGATCACAAGTTATTCCCCAATTTAATATTTAAAGAAAACTTTTAACATCTTGATCAGTGTTTGATCCTGACGTATTTTTTTGGAATAGGAGAGTTGGTTGGTTTGCTAACTTTAATTTAACGTGTTCCAGTAAAAATGTAATTATGAAATGCAATATATAATCAACAGCCGATATAATGAAGTCTGTTACTACTTTTTTTTCTTTTCATAAATAAATCTTGTGTACAGCAGTACAAGTCTGTTGAACTCTTATGTGTGCCAACACACTGGACAGCATCATAATTTAGCTTTTCAAAATCTTTTCATCAGATTTAATTTTAATTTTGTTCAAGGATTTAATGTTTACTGGTGTTGTATATTTCTTTTATTTTGAAAAAATGTTAATTTCTGTTCCAGTCAGATATTGTCCTCATGGTACATGACGTGTGAAAGATTATAGTATGTAACATCTGTAAACGTTTTGATTGGATGATGGCTTGTGTCACCATGGCAAGCATCAACAAGAACTGCTTTAATTTTATGGCCCATATACTTCATACAGAAATAATGAAATCATTTTGACACCATTTGATATATAACTTGCACAAAATTATACAAAAAAATTGGTTCTGAATAAATTAAATCTTAGTGGGCAGCTATCTCTTCATTAAGTGATGGAAAGGTTCATTTCTATGATGTAGAGTAATCTACCTTGTAGAATAAATCCCTCTGGGTCAAATGTTGAGTTCAGTTAATACTGTTTTTTTTAATATAATTCAAGATCCAGCAAATAAAATAGAATTAAAGGGATATGGTCTCCATCAGAATTGTTCTGTTGAAAACATGTTGAAGCTATGTAATATTGTTTACAAATGTATAAAAAGATATATTTTAATACAGTACACATCACAGCAGATCTGTATAAAACTGATACATTGTACTTGTATCCTTGACAATAATTTAAAAAAAAGAAGATTTTTAAAGCTAAATCTTACAATGCAGCTAAAGTTTGAAACTTTCAAGAATTTATTTCATAATTAATCTCCTTCATTACCATATTTGTTTAGAGACAGTAAAAACACTTTCATTTGTTGCCAAGACAAAATCTTGGACAATATGGCTTGTAATTTTACTGTTGTCTTTGATTCTACAAAGCAAATCCATACTTATCGTCCTCTGAATCTATGACAATTTTTATTAATTCATTATTTTTTGTCAAGGTTTTCTATCAAGTTGCTAAAACCCAAAATATCCAAATAGTCATGAGAGGAAAAAAAATATGCAAATATTTCTTGGTGATGGAATAAATTGATTAATTAAAACTGGGTAACAAGTTTATCTGGACTGATATGATATGATTTAATTATAGAAACTTTATCAATTAATTTCCATGTATAATTTATATTGTACCTAATTGGTCAAGAATAATTGATAGGGTGATATGCCCTGCCATGTTCCATGTTATCTTTACACAGATTAATTTGTTTTGTTGAAAAATGTTACTTGTGGTTGGAGATTTTTATTCCAGAAGCTAGAGCTGCAATAGGAAATCTTTGTTCCAGCAATCTGACCATCAGTCCAGCTGTCATTAGGGATCAAATCTCTCCAGTCTAGTGTTACATCAATCTTGTCCATTAAATAAATCTTTCTCAAGAAGAATACTTTCAGTTAATGGATATTTTCTGCTTGAATTAAATTCAAAGATCATAGAGCAGGCTTATCTTTGTAATGCCAATGGAATATTTGAAGACTTGACAGAAAAAAATTTGGTTGAAAGATCTCTTGAACCCATTCTTTACTCTAAAATGGAATGCTGCATAAAGGAGTTCAAATCTTTGTAAATAAGGTATAATTTTGATTGGTTGATTTATGGTGTTAAACAGCACTTTCAGCAATATATCAGTTAAATCGTTGTGGTCATTTTATTTGTGGAGGAAACCGTAGTACACCTCGCCATGAATTTGGTTCGCACACACAACTTTAGTGGTGATAGGCACCGATTGCACAGGTAGTTGTAAATCCAACTAGCATGATCATGACCACGACGTCCCCATGTATAATTTTAAAAACCTGTAGTTAATATAAATATGTGGATGAATACAAGCATTAGCCTTATTCTTTACATATTTGAATAAAGTACGTAAAAAAAGTTAAACTGTACACTGAGTATTGAAAAAATATAATTGTGTTTTCTCTGATTTCTGTTCAAATTCATGAATATATTTATTATGATGTTGAAACCCATTAATGTTCCAACAGTTTTCTGTCAGCATCTTTTTTTGTATTATCATAATCCGAACATTAAATTTGAATGAAGAAAAAAAAATACAAACGATTTTACACATTAATTTCCTATTGGTGTCTGGTATCTTACCAACTCTTTAGATTTGTCACGTTTTTGTCCTATCTTCTAGAAAAAAAATATATCAATGAGAAGAAAGTGCATCAAAATGCAGAAATGTTTCTATTCAGAGGAAATGATTGGTATCTTATTGCAGTGTTTTACTTTAGTTGAAACTTGTGAAAATTCACTTTGCAATTTGATGCTCGTTTAAATAATGCATAAATCATTTAACGTAGATTGTTACTAATGCATTTCTTTATTTGAATCCTTCCTTCTTGTGAAGTTTGTAGTTTGATTGAATTTAAGACAAGACATCATCCCCACTTTTCTACTGTAAGATGTTATTGTTTCCTTGTCATTCTTGACAGAACAGATTAGTTGTCTTCAGGGATGATTAGGACAGATTTTCATTGTCACATGGTTACATTATTCTGTTAAGTCAAAGGAAGGTTACTAAATTGACTTGTTGTAAAAAAAAAAAAAAATAATGCAAATCCCCCTATTTTAACTGTGGCAGCAAAACAAGCAAATTGACAAACTAGACGATTATCTCCACATTAGTAACTTTTGTCATCTAGCATGACCCAAAGTCAATGTTAGGTTTTAGCATCATGTATTGTCCGACGTTAACTTTTGTCTACTAGCATGACCCAAAGTCAATGTGAGGTTTTAGCATCATGTACTGTCCGAACTTTTGTCTACTAGCATGACCCAAAGTCAATGTGAGGTTTTAGCATCGTGCACTGTCCGACGTTGTTGTCCTTATGTTTTCATATTATAATAGTCCACTCTGAACAAGTGGGCAAAAGAAAACCAAAGTTGGCTTTGATGGTCCTCTGGTGCTCCTCTTTCAAAAATGTATTTGGTTTCCTACGTGTCCTCCATTCAAGATGTCTGCCATTACTAAAAATAGAAATAATTTAAATGGCCAAAACTGTTACATTTTAAGATATTTTAGATAAAATGTAGTTACATGAAAATGAAATGTTAAACACAATCTGAGTTTTTCTGAGAAATTTGTCAATTTAATTTGGTCCATTTTTTATAAAAAAAAGAAAAAAAAAGTGTTTTAAAATCTTCTCTGAAACCACTGAACATATTTAGGCCAGACATATTGTGATGTGATGTTTTTTGCATTGTGACACCAAATAAAGGTCATGTGTTGTGAGATACATGAATCTGCCACCTGTACCGGTATCTCACATCAATATATCTGCCATGTCACATGTACAATCCTGTGACAAAATATAATTTCATATGGATAAAGTAAAGTTTAGTCTTAATTATAACCATCGAATTTCTGAACAAAGTACAAAATGTTAGGTTTCTCTAAACTTCTTGAGTAAAATTTGCCAGACAAGAGTAGCCCTGTTAAGAAGAACAAGCTCTAGAATCACACATCAGTTGGAATCCAAAAAAAAACCAACAATAAAAAAAACCCAACAGGTTCTAGCAAAATTACATTAAAAATGCTGGACTTTTAGATTAACATGTTATTTATTCATTTCAGGCAAGGGAGGGAGGTCTGATCCAAATTTATTATTCATCATATTTATCGTTTGATCTTGAACTGCAAGTGTCCGTCATTGTCAATATCTAGGAATAAGTCTTAACAGTCGCAAATTAGTGATGCACAGTTTGTTTCCATTGGAATTCCAATGGTGTATTGAAAAATCATCCCACAAGTCTGAAATGAATAAATAACATGTTAATCTAAAAGTCCAGCATTTTTAATGTAATTTTGCTAGAACCTGTTGGTTTTTTTTATTGTTGTTTTTTTTTTTTTTTTTTTACAAAATAAGATCTTTGCCCAAAACTAAATAAATATATCTGTTGAAGCCATTTAATTGTGTGTTGTTGACAAACACAAGTCCTGTTTATTTCTCTAGGATATGAGTTGTCTAGACACATGTTTGCTGAATGCCAAGACAGAAGAATCAATCAAAGTTAGGCAATCTTATATTAGCAATAAAGTCATCATCTTTAGCGATAAAGAAAATGTGTCCAATTTAGAATTTAGTTGAATGGAAATTGCTACTTGTATCATCTTTATTAGGAAATTATATGCCTTTCAAAAATGTCACTATACTATATAGATTTATTAAGAAATGATTTATTTGAAAATGATGAAGCCAATCTCAGCAATCCATTAAAGAATTGTTAGTTAAGTAAACTGAAAATGGAATATGATTGATTTCTCCACGAAGAATTGTATCAGTCGTCGGACCGAGACTGATCAACTAAAGATCTTGTTTGTCAGACCTTAACTTGGAACGCTATCATGGCGAAATCAAATTTAGCTTTTCTTTATGAAAATGTGTTTTCTTACGGAAAAGTTTCCAAGTGGAATTTGTGTGTTTATTGATTCTGAGTAAATAGATTGTTCCTATTAATGTAACAGAAATTTGTTGTTAATCGGACCGAAAACACATTATGTGCTAAAATTAAATATTTCAATGAAAAATAGATTGAATGTTTTTCTCTTCTGAAGTATTGGTTTTAAGTGTTTACAAGATTTTAGGCCATTTTATAACATAAGCACTTGTGTTAATGTTTATGTGTTGAGCAGGACAATCGTAAACGAGGTAGTGGCATCTGTAGACGGCCATCTGTAACAAAAGAAGAAAGAAAGTCAATAATCTTATGGCTGCTCAACCAGAATTTTTCGTTGAAGTTCAGATTTTGTTGTTTTCATTGAATTTGTTATAAATAATAGAAATCTAGTGACTCTTCATGTACAGAATTTAAAGTGAAAAAGACTCATTCATAATATCATGAATTTGAGAGACAAAGACAAATTAAAAAAGTTTTGTTTTTTTTGTTACACAGCTATCCTATTTTTTTGCAATGCATAGTTCATAGTTCACCAAAATTTAGGATTGTGTTTTTGTGACATAACTATCCTATTTTTTCACAATACATAGCTCCCTAAAATTTAGGATTGTGATCGATTTAAAATTCTTTAAGAAATCTTTGTTATAAGATATGAAGTGATAAAGAGATTGATTTTACTATTTTGTTTCTTACTTTTAGATTTATCATTGAACAGAAGGGATTAAATTTAAATCTTCATGCTGTATATAATTGTATGATTTGAGTTATTTTACTTGTAATTTATATCATATCACTACTGTCTTGTCAGCATTAATGAAATTTTAATGTCAGATTAAACCAACAAAGGTAACATTTGACACTTTCTTAGTGGAGAAATCTGTTGAGGGGGCTAATGTCAGAATTAGATAAGTAAACAGAAAAGTTTGGACAGGGTTTACCCCCAAGATTGTTTCTAAACTTCTACCATTCTGAACATTTTTTCAATTTTACAGGATCAGTATTATTTCTTAATTTTAAACAGTAAGTTTGTATAGCATATAAACAAAATACTGCTTGTAAATTACATTTTTTTGTGCTTTTCAAATCTTTCATGAATTTATATTCCAACTAAACATTGTTTATTTATACGTTCTTAAAATCTTTTGACCAGCTTTGAATGTTGCATATTTCTATTTCAATTTGTGATTGAATTGCATATGGAAGGAGTGTGTTTGATACATCAGTAAATACTATATTGCATATGGAAGGAGTGTGTTTGATACATCAGTAAATACTATATTGCATATGGAAGGAGTGTGTTTAATACATCAGTAGATACTATATTGCATATGGAAGGAGTGTGTTTGATACATCAGTAGATACTATATTGCATATGGAAGGAGTGTGTTTGATACATCAGTAGATACTATATTGCATATGGAAGGAGTGTGTTTCATACATCAGTAGATACTATATTGCATATGGAAGGAGTGTGTTTCATACATCAGTAGATACTATATTGTAATGGAAGGAGTGTGTTTGATACATCAGTAAATACTATATTGTAATGGAAGGAGTGTGTTTCATACATCAGTAGATACTATATTGTAATGGAAGGAGTGTGTTTGATACATCAGTAGATACTATATTGCATATGGAAGGAGTGTGTTTGATACATCAGTAGATACTATATTGCGTATGGAAGGGGTGTGTTTGATACATCAGTGCAAGCTATATGCAATAAAATCAGCAGGGAGGATGTGGGTTTCTATATATTATTGCTGATCTCCCTTAGTCAGTAAAATTATTTTTATTTACTGCATGAAATAATTCAGTGAAACAGACAAAGCAATATTGTTCTTGACTGTTGTTAATTCTACAGACTTGAGAGTCTGTCTATCTTAATATTGTGTACTGTATTATATGTTAGATTGTTACAGATACAAGTTAGCAGTAAAAGTCAATAAACTTGTTCATTTGGGGGTTTGAAAGTAGTTATGTGAAAGACAAAAATTGTAATCAGATTCAAGGATGTTTGCAGTACATTCCAGATGTAACAAAGAATAGGTACAGTAAAAATTTGTTGGCTTTACTGAACCAGTGAATTCTTTTTAAATAACACATGAGCTAGTACCCCTCTTAGTATGAATACAATGAGGTAGTGATGCCAAAATATTACTGACCCAGCTAATTAGTTGTAGGTCAGAATGGCAAATACCAAAAAAACACATAACAGATGATTAAAACATTTCCTTCCTGATCTCTACAAACCACCAGTTTATGAAATAAGAAGCAGAATTTTACCAATCAAGCATGACCTTACTATCTGGTATAACCTTTGTCTACTAATTATATCTAAAAATATAGAAATAATTATTAAACCATCATGCTCTGTAGGAAATCTTTCTGTTTTAGCTGACTAGAAAATTTTATTTTCAATTTTATTGTTGCCAGTTATAAGTGTTCGTAGTTATTGCTGGACTAGAGGTAATTCTCAAGTGCCTTACTTCAAGCTAATGTTACGTTGGAGTAAAGGTTACTCATTATCAGTCCCCATTACTGTGAGTGCCAGACTTGTTTACCATGGGCTAGAGGTAACTCATTTTCAACTCCCATTGTTTTCTTGATTACCAGGGAGTAGAGGTTACTCATTCACAAAACCTATTACTTTCACACTCCATTTTGTGGCCAGTGAGTAGAACCTACTTACATGTATTATTAATGTGTATCTTCCTCACCATATGTAGAGGTGTGCTATTAGATGTTCCTTTATTGTCTGTATTTTATAATATTTTGGGTTAAAAGTGAATTTTTTAGCAAACATTTGAAAATCTGCCCAGTTCCTCTAGAACCACTTCAAATATTTGAATGAAACATCATATCCAGTATATTCCTCATAGATAAATGAACTTTTTGATGGTTATTTTTATGTTTATTGTGTAAAAGTTATGGCTATAAATTTATGAGGTCCATGGCTTCTAAACAGGTGATGAAACAGAATATTTAAGTTAGAATAGTCAGTTGTGCCTCATACATATTGATTTAATATTTGTGTGTATAATTTGAGATGCACAAATTGTATTTTTGACTTAACACCACACATTTAGCATTATGTTCTTAACCAGCACATCTACTTCCTGTTTACAGTGCGATTTAGCATTTTTCATGTTTGCCGTAATGAAAACTTTCGTAACAGTTATCTCAGCTTCTACTGGAAGAAATGATTTTATATTTGATATATGTCTTTGGCATGGTGACTTGTACCGTGTCTCTCCTTTCCAGGTTTAATGCACATCTACTTCCTGTTCACCGTGCGACTTACAAATGAACGAGTGGGGGTATTCTTAGCACGACGTAGCGTGCAACATCTTGTTGAAGTACATATATAAATCCCTCTGTAAGTGATAATTATACCTCAGAGGACCAATGCCCAGTAAATTGTAATTAACTTGTACAAGCATTCTATGATTGAGACACAAAGATAGCATAAATATTTAAGGTTAGGGGTTTTGGATGAATTTGTCCTTGTCTCTTACATTAAAGCATGATCAATGCAGGGTATCTGAATACATATTACGACATTGCAGTTCAAGTATAGATGTTCCTTTTCAATGCATTTATATTTTTGTAAAATGGGGAGTAAAAATGTGAAATCTTAGTATTAAGTGAAAGTTGAACCCTTTAGATGTGACTTTCCATATGGGTCATTAAGATAACCTTGACTTTTGACATTGGTGTCTTAAAGATAACCTTGACTTTTGCCATTGGTGTCCCTAAGATGACCTTGACTCTTGCCATTGATGTCCCTAAGATGATGTTGACTTGCCAGTGATGACCCAGAGATAGCCTTGACCCTTGCCATTGGTGTCCCAAAGATAACCTTGACCCTTGCCATTGGTGTCCCAAAGATAACTATGTATGTTTCTCTGTTTATTTGGCAATACAATAAGGAAGCATTAACCATTGGTAAATTTATATATTCATTATTGTGGGAAATTCATATTTTTAAGAATATTTAAGTTTGTCAAATCAGAATGAACTATTCAAACTTGATTTCACACATAATTAGTTTCCATGGAGAGTGCATAATTCAAACTTGTATAACTTAAAAGTGTAATGGCTTGTATATTCTGATGTTAATTAGGTCATTGCTTAAAAAATATTTTTCCAAAAGGAATGTAATTAGTGAAATATGAATATGTTGATTATTGAAAATTCTTTTTAAATATAATTACCCATATCTTTAAGGCCAATTAACAATTGTTGACAAATGGGTCCAAATGGATCTTATTTTTGACATAAATATTATAATTCAAACAAAATTTCAATATGATATTGTTTACTCCATTGATAACTACGATGAGTTGATTGTTGCCTCTAAGATATACCATATCTTAATCAGATATATCAGTGTTCTGTTACCTTGGGGGGGATGAACAAAGGTGAAGAAATGTTGGCATGAAAAGATAACTTAAAATTACGAGAGAATATAATTGGAGGTGACTATATGTTAATTGGTTGTCTGATTTTATCAACGATGTAAATAAACAAGTTTACCTGTAGACAGGTGAGGTGTTGAATGTTAATTATAGGATGTAGTTTACCTAAATTATCATATCAATGAGCAGCAAGGTATCTGTATTATATAATTTTAATACTGTAATATTCATGTTTGTGCAGGAGATAATTATCAGGATTTACAGTACTTTTTTTTCATTGACTTTCAGGAGTTGGAATTGATTCGTGTCGTATTTGACTGATTATTGGGAAGTTGAACTGATTTAGGAAACAATACTGTGAATATCTGTTGCAAGAGTTGCAGCCCTTGATATTTTGATTTATTCCATGTAGAGCGGTTAGTAATTTCTTTTTTTTTTTAATTCTATTGCACAGTTAGTTACAAAGGGAGAAGTAGAAAGTTATGGTGTTTAACGCCACTTTCAACAATTCAGTTATATCATGGTTGTCAGTTTTATTGGTGGAGGAAACCGGAGTACCCTGAGAAAACCACTGACAAACTTTATTGCATGATGTATCCAGTACACCATGAGTGGGATTCGAACTCGAAACTTTAGTGGCGATAGGCACTGATTGCATAGATAATTGTAAATCTAACTGCCATACGATCACAACCATGACAGCCCCTAGTTAACAAGGGAAGAAGAAAATATCTTGTCATTCTTTTTATTAGCTCACCTGACCCAAAGGGTCATGTGAGCTTTTGTCATCACTTTGTGTCCGTCGTCGTCGTCCACGTCTATAAACTTTTCATACTTTCTTCTTCTTCTTTGAAACCACTGAACTGATTTTAAGTTCACTATTATCTACTATAAAAGAATACAGGATAGAAATGTTTTTGCAGGGGCGTAGCTCCCTATACGCAAAAACGCAATTGCGTACACATAAAAAAATCAGCTAAAAACGAAATATGCGAGTTTTTTTTTATGAAATTAGACGTTAAAAGTAAAAAGACGTTCCATTTTTCGGTTTTAAATGATTTCTAAACCAGATTGAAAATTATCCGATTCCAGATTTGGAATGTCTAGATTACGCACCGGAATTTCGTGATCATCCCAGAACGTTCTTCGCATCCGTATTGATTTTCTGTAATTGATATGTCAGAGTATTCACCTGTCGTCTTTATCAGTGCAGTATCAATATTGGTCATTGGGCATAACTTGGTGTCCGTCTGTTCGAAGCAATGAACGTTAGTGAATTTGAAAGAAAAACGTCTAGTATATCAAAGCATCACTGGTCGTCATTAGCGGCAGAAGAAATAAGTTTTACCAATGTATTTACGCCTGTCTGTCTGAACATCCTCATCTACATACAGCAGACGGTGATTCTGAAAGTCTGTCCGACAGTCTGACAAATCAAGGTGCCATTCTTTTAAGATTTCATATGAATTTTATATCACAAACTTTTTAAATCAAATCATTGCAATTTAAGGGTTCATTTCATGTGCAGTGATTCTGTGAATTCATACAATGAATGAAGGTTAATCCAGAAAAGCGCTTCACATGCAGTTAAAATTTAGAATTTTGAATGCACTTTGTGTAAGATTTGGGTTGCTGTGTTCTCGACATATATCCCATATTCTTTCTTTGAAAAAAAGTCATCCTCTTCCATAGTAAGTGTGGCTGTATTCATTGTGCAGTTCTCCAGAAAAAGGAGGGATCTACATAACAACAACAAGGGGTCATTTTCCCCTTCCCAATCCCTACAGTATACTAACCGACCAGTGAAAACCAAACACACGAAAAGCAGGGGTGTGGAATAAAATTTTGAGAGGGGGCCATTTGCAGCATTTTTGAAGAAATTCAATATCTCAAGGGGCCATTCTTTAAAATTTCATAAAAAAAANATATAGGACCTATGGAAAAAATGTTTAAAAGTCTTCTCCTCTGAAACCAGCAAGTCAATTTAAAGCAAACATGGCATGAATGGTCCTTAGGTGGTCAACTTTCAAAATTATGTCCTGTGAGCCCGACCTCCATGCAAGATTGCCGCAGTCAGCGGACATAGTTTTAACATAGGACCCTATAGGAAAATTGTTTAAAAGTCTTCCCTCTGAAACCAGTCAGCCAATTTAAAGCAAATATGGCATGGATGGTCCTTGGGTAGTATACTTTTAAAATTGTGTCCGGTGACTACTACCTCCATCCAAGATGGCTGCCATGAGCAGACATAGTTTTAACATAGAACCCTATGGGATTTGAATAGTAACTTAGATGTATTCGGCATGCAGACATTCTTAAGAGGACTTAGTTATGTCAGGTGAGCAATACAGGCTCATGTGAGCCTCTAGTTTATTTTGCAATTCAAAATTTGAAGTTCCTGTTAGGAAAAAAAAATCTCTTCCTAAAAAAAAATGCAAAAATTGAAAGGAAAATAATATTTCCATGGGTCTTCATTATTGTGTAATATTTTAAGTTCACTATTATCTACTATAAAAGAATACAGGATAGAAATGTTTTTGAATACTTAGTACAAAAGAAAAATGTAAAAAAAATAATGAGATGAAAAATATGATTATTGGCCTCTTACAAGTTAAATATAGATTCTCCTTCAGTTGCCCATGGGTTACAATATTTCTCCACTCAAGAGTGTTAAATTAAAAATTTTAACCACAAGCTGTCAGGCGAGTGGTTAAAATTTTAAATTTAACTCTAGGAGAATTTGTTTCTCCCATTATTTACCACGAACTTTATTTCAAAATTTGAAATTAATGCGGGTGCGAGGGAGGCACCAGACATTTTAATCCTCTAGAGGATTACAGATTTTTCCACCACTGGTTAAGCAGGGTTAAAATGCGGTATTACTGGGAGAAATCAAGATTAAGGTTCTGGTAATAAAAATGTAGATATCTAATTTAGTAACACAAGTTTCTGGAATAACCTTCATCAGGTATGCTCATAGTCAGTAAGATTGGAAAGTTAAATGATTTTTAAAGTTTTTTAGGAAGCAAATAAACCATAGAACCTAAATAGAATAGCTAAAGTCAACTAAGGTTAGGTATGCTAGAGAGATATTGACCTTAAAGTTGTAATAAATTACATTATTTAGAAATTGTTTATATCAAACATAAATTTTATTTTATATAAACTTTCAAGTGCATGAAATATTATTGACTTATCAAATTCAATTACAAAATGTAAAACAGAAAAGGAATTTGGCAATAAATTGAAATATATAGCTGTATGATATATTATGAAATGAATAATAGTTTTTAGCTGCACCAATGAGATAGCTGGGTTTGGGGCAGGTGTGCTGTATTTACCTTGATATACCTGTACATGATAAGTTAGGGATACAATTTAAATGTCACAATATCATCATTCTTACTGGTTAGGAAATCGTGGGAAATTTTCTTAAATTCATTTGACAGTGAAAAAAAACTGTGAATTTTTTCAGATTTAAGAGACACATATCTCTTGTCATTTAATAAATGAGTTCTTGTTTAATTTTATCAGCATTATGTAGTTGTTTTGCTTTCAAGCAGGGAAACCCCCTTCAAACATTTTGAAGATAATTGATAGTGTGGGATGTCTATGTAGTACAGTGAACCAAATGACAAAATTGAAAATAAAAGGGGGCTGTCGTGGCCGTGATCGTATGGTAGTTGGATTTACAACTACCTGTGCAATCAGTTCCTATTGCCACACAGTTGTGTACTTGATACCACTTTATGTAATAAAGTTTGTCAGTGAGTTGCAAGAGGTCAACGATTTTCTACAGGCACTCTGGTTTCCTCCATCAATAAAACTGACCGCCATGATATATCTGAAATAGTGTTGATAGTGGCATTAAACACCATAAACCCAACCTTGAAAGTAAAAGTAAAAAAAAGAAATTCACACAACTTTCAAAAGGTAGGATACCATGCATAGTCAACCATATGTTATTCAAGTAGAACATGTGCAGGAGGTAACATGTTTGGCAGACAGATCTTCCCAGACGGTGTATATTGTCCTCTTTATTGGTCCTTTAATATTATATATTGGTTTAATATGCATTGCATGCACAATTGCACACACACATATAAGCTGAAATCATGCGTGGGTATATAAGAAAAAATGTCTAGTGAAGTTAAATTTTCATATCATTGACTAATGTGTTATTGTTTAATGCTATAGGCAAAATAGAAAAAATACAGAAATGAATGTCTGTATTTTAAGATGAAACAGCTCTGCTCTTTGAAAATATGCCTCTTTCTGGTTTGAAATGAGAGATGGTTGTTCGGTTTGTTGATATTGGTGGAATCGTTGACCATTCATTGTTTAAACTTTCGTTTTGTAATTTGTTGAAATGGGACAGATTTTAAAATAGGCGGAATATTTGACAAGATTGAAATACAGAGCAGCTGTTGAGGACTAAAAACTTTAGATGGGACATATGTTCAAATTGCATAATAAAGTTTTTTTCTTGTTCACAGAAGTTCAAATTTCTATATATTACAATATAAACTAATGTTGTAAAGCTGTGGCCAGTCAACTTCTGTTTGGATAGAGCCCTTTATTTCAGTGTCTATTCTCAGCTTTGTTATGGAGAGAACCTGAAGCAGACTGGGTCTTAAAAGAAGCCTCTGCATCTGTCGCCTATCAGGTAGGCCCAGTGTTCATTAATATGCTGCTTATCTGAGTGGCCCACTGGGCAATGCCCACATGCCCATATGGCATCTCTGCCTCTGTGGAGAAATATGAACTGATGTATTGGCCCACTGGGCATTGTCCACATGCCTGTATGACATCTCTGTGGAGAACTATGAACCGATGTAATGGCCCACTGGGCATTGCCCACATGCCGGTATGGCATCTCCGTCTCTGTGGAGAACTATGAACTGATGTAGTGGCCCACATGCCTGTATGGCATCTCCGCCTCTGCAGAGAACTATGCACTGATGTAGTGGCCCACTGGGCATTGCCCACATGCCTGTATGGCATCTCCGCCTCTGTGGAGAACTATGAACTGATGTAGTGGACCACTGGGCATTGCCCACATGCCTGTATGACATCTCCGCCTCTGTGGAGAACTATGAACTGATGTAGTGGCCCACATGCCTGTATGGCATCTCTGCCTCTGTGGAGAACTATGAACTGATGTAGTGGCCCACATGCCTGTATGGCATCTCCGCCTCTGTGGAGAACTATGGACTGATGTATTCTATATAAACTCTCTTTTCTCTGTGTCACATTATGTTTTATGGTTTAATCTTGTTAAGATTTATTGAAAATCAAATTCAAATTTATCAAAAATGGGATGATTAAATTTTAACAGTATATTGCAACAACAAAAACCTACACGAACACAACATGTTCAGCTTCACCAGGTTTTATATATAATGATTGATAAGATTTATGTGTTTATATTGTGGCTTATTATTCTGGTCATTAATAACTATCCTTTAGAAGTTTATCAACCACAACTGTAATATAGTATTTGGTGCATTTTACGATTTTAATGCATTAATATACTTATATGAATCTACCTGCATGACACGACGTTTTTCTGACTATAGCAACATAACAATTGTCAGCGTACACATTCCACATTTGGACTAGCTTGTTTTGATTGGTCCAATCGAATGCAGTCATCATATCGAAGGATATAATATAAGAAAAATAAAACTACCAAAAAAAATCGGTCCTTTCAAATGAAAAGTCAATAATGTTTACGTACATGCAGACTTTCCTTAAAAATCACTGCATTGGTATATATTAAAATAAAATTATAAATCAAAGCACGGGGATAAAATATAATTTATTTTATATTATGTAGGTATTGTTAATCAAAAGGATTTAAGTATAGATAGTTTAATATTGGGTACAGTTTCTTTTACCGTGAAATTCATGAAGAGAAAAAGATTGCATGGGGAACCATTTATCTCCTGCTTTTTCAAAGAAAGGCATGTTAAGATTTACTTAGATATCACAGTTAGCACTAAATACATATTTCATTAGAAACTTAAATGCTGATGCATGATAAATAAAGATTATGTCATATTCGATTTTTTTAAATGGAGAGATAACAGTACATTTTTACAGAAGTATTAGTTTATTATATAGATAAGCCTTTTATTATGTAATAGCCCTATCTATATATTTCACACCGATCTATTCTTTAATATTATCTACTCTCAGCTTGACAAACCAAACTGATGACTAAACAATTTTATAATTTAATAAGTCTTAATAATGACTTAATCTTGAACCTACTAGATATAATATATTATAGAGGAAATCAGACAGGGTTATTACATCTAATGGCTTAATGTCAGTAGATATATATAAATGGGGTTAACTGTTGGGAATATCCAAATGTAACATACATGGTCATAAATTACTTAAAATCTACTGGGAATACACAAATCTGATCATGTTAAGACATTAACAGTGGGGAATAAAGAAAATATCTTGTGATTTTCCTGTATTATCCTCTTGTCAAATAGTCTACATATCACAATATAATCTTACTTGACTTGTTCTTTAATGAGGGAGAAGGAACTATATTTGTTAGGTTTTTGAAGTAGATCCCTGTAAGGATGTGGGAGTCTTATTATCCTAATTAATTTTATGGGAAATAATGTAGATCTATAGTTTTAATTTGTCTGAAAAGTAGATATAACATTATTTGATAAGGTTTAACAGTGACATGCACCAGGTTGGTGGTTTTCTCTGTGTACTCCGGTTTCCTCCACCACGATATAACTGAAAAAATTGTTGAAAGTGGTGTTAAACACCAAAACTCTAACCCTCTGAAAAGTAGAATGATGTATTTATCCTCTCCTTCCATTACAAAAACTTTGTATTCACTAATCCTCCTACATTTTTGACTACCTCTAGAAACTTTGCATGTTTGTTTATTACCATACGAAGAATAACATTCCAGCAGTTTGATTAGACTATTTATGAAGGAGTTATTTCCCCTTTTCAGTATTTCATAAAGCAGATTTGTTTGTCAAACTCCTACATTTTGAATAGGAAGTCCTTAAAACTTTGCATGCATGCTTACTACCTATTGAAGACTTCTGTGTTATTATGACAGTTTGATCGGAAATATTTTTTTAAGAAGTTATTGCCCCTTTTCACTTTGAATATTTCATTGAAAAGTATGTAGGCACAAATCCTTTTACATTTAAAATGGAAATTACAAGGTATCTTTCTCACAAGGAGGAAGAATGTGGAGGCAAGCAAAACAGTATTTTAGTCATGGCGAGATATCCTTAGCCATGAATTACTTCATTATGATATGAAACGTAAGTGGCATGAAGCACCACACAAGACCAAATCCTACTGATATCCTTACAATGGCTGATAGTGACATATCGTTTCTCTATGTTAATGATTGTCACCTCGTGAATTCTTTACCATTGTTCAGAGTATGACTAGAATTATCCATCAGCTATAGGAGTGTGAACTAACCACAGGATTGCCTCTCAGCCTTAAGTGAGAAAGGTTGGAAATAAAAGCAGAAATTTAAGTATCTTTTAATGATTTGGTGATCTAAAGAAAACGGTATGATTAGGTCTGTTGGCCATTAAGGTTTATTTATGGTCACTTTGTTGATGGTGTTCATTATTGGAAATTGTCCTGATAATGGCTTGACACAGACAAATTAACTGTAATGCCTGCTGTCATCCTATTCTGACTTGTCTGTCAGCTCAATACAACTTCCTCAGGAGGTGACTACACAACTGAAAAAATCAACCTTAATTTGCTTTTTTTTTTTCTTTCAGATTGTTCTGTCAATCTGTTTTTAGCTCCTATGGCAGACTTAAGGTCTCGTAGTTACAGAAATCTTTGTGTAATTATTTGATATTATTGAATGCACTTTTCCATTAAAGGATATTTTCCTTCAGACAAAATAATTTTAAACAATTGTTGCAGTAATCATACTATATCTTATAATATAATAATTTTAGTGTCATCTTCATAGCAGAACTGAAATAACTGAGCTGACATAACATATAGGTACAATCCATGATTCTATTATACAATTGCTAATCCCCCAACTTCTCTTACTACAGCTGATGAAATGTAACCAAACTTTATCACATTCCTCCTCATTTTGCTCCAATGTGCCTATTCAGTATTGTGTTTTTACATGCCTTTAAGAGTTGAAGGGTTTTTTTCAACTGGTAGGAAATGTTGTTTCTCTTTCTTAAAAGGACTATGGATTTTATATCAAGCATATAGGAAAAGAAAATCTTGACCAGTGTTCAGAAGAAAGTTTCAAATAAGCTATATATGTTAAGGTTAATTTAGTTTTAAATAATTCTTCACTTGACTGAGAGCTGTGTTGCCTATAGTACTCTTCCCTACCTAGTACAAACCTAGAAAATAATAAGTTAATGTTCTGTGTTATTGAGTAGGTAGTATGAGATATGTTTCATTTCCAGATAAAAGTTGCATGTCAGTTCTCAGATAAACACATTGTCAACTAAATCAAAGCTTATTGGGAAACATTCTTTAACATAGATCTCTGATTGGTTTTGAGTGAAATCTAGTGATTATATTAATGGTAACTAATGCTTTTTTATAGGAAATAACTAATTATGGAAGGTTATTGTTGTTGGTCATGCAAGTGTCAAAGTAAAAGTACAACATTTCTGTCATTGTAGTGGGTAGTAAAGATATAATAATTAAAACAGGAATGTTGTTTTAGAAACAGATTAGAAAACCTACGAATGAACAATCTAATTAGAATTATATCTTTTTTGTATTTTTTTTTTCTTCTTTGTTTTCTCCGGGATACTTTACACATCTAAAAGACATCCTTGTATTGGGTCATGTCAGGGTTCATATTTTCAACTGACAAATCCCCAATGAGCTTACTAATTCTGTAGTTGTTAAAACCCAGTACACACCAAGAGCTGGTGTCCCATTGGTGAATATGTTTAACTGTCTTGCATGTGATTGGCTGGTCAAAGATGAATGAGAGGTTTCATACCATGACCCCAGACAGGATGTTGTGAGATGTTAGTGTAATATCGATGAAAAAAAGATAGAAAAAAAAACATCTAATGATTGACAAATGAAATGAACTAGTTTTTACACAAATTTAACCACATGGAGTTTGACAAGCCTTGTTTTATACCTTAATCAATCTAGCAAATTGGGCCAAACAGGAACAACAACTTGCTTGTTTTACTAGTTTTTCCAATTAAAATAATGAAAACAACTGTGTATAGCTATAACTGGTCACAGAGTGGACACATTTGGTGTACTAGATATGTTACCTTCTCTAGAGTGGAATTACCTCCCCCTTCATTGAAGTCTATCACTACAGGATTAAACAATGTTAAAAACCTACATTGAAATACTACAACACCTGGGTCAGTGGTAGCTAAATGTACAAGATGAGAAGTTTGGCCATTAATCTGAGGATCAAAAATTGGTACTTTTAATACATTTATAGCAATTTATCATAAATATTAAATTAATAGTCAGGTTGTGATAGATGATCACTTGTCAGAATGATTTAACTATATCATCAACATCCACTGTAGTAATATATTAGTCACGGTGACCTATAAGGTCAACCAACAAATTATCAATGTAAGCATGTGATGAACATGTCTTAAAATAATGATATGATAAATAAAGAATGATATTTGTCAAGGATTGATTGATTGATTGATTGATTGGTGTTTAATGCCAACTTTAGCAATATTTCGCTATATCGTGGCGTTATTTGTTAAGGATATGATGTAGTAGAATTATGAACAGCATCGCCATAGTAACAAAATATGAGAAATCCCTTTATTGTTGGGTTGTTCAGAGTGTAAATCAGGGTAATAATACAAGGCCCTGTGGACAGGGGAGGTAATCAACATATCCTACCATTTATAACCTAGATTCTTGAAACTTTACTAAATGTTTGCTTATGCAATGTATATAGATGCTGTTGGTACACCTGACAATAGAGAGAAAAAAAGATATAATTTCCTCCTATTTTTTTTTCATATTTTGAAAGACTTTGTAAAGTATTCAGCAACATTATAGAAAGGTTCACTATTGCAATCTTTCAATATTCAGGAGTTTAGTTTTCAGCAACATTTTGCTACCTATTTTGTGTAATCAACTCATAAAAGACATATCCTTAAAATATTATAATATGTTTAATCACATAACATTGTTGAGTTATTTTTATGCTAAATAATATAAGAAATGAGAGGAGCACAGAAGTTGACATTTGAATTCCACAATTTTGTTTTCCATCATGTACCAAAATTTTCATAGCATAAATAAGTTAAGTAAGAAAAAAACACCAATGTCAACATTAATGAACGTCACAAGTAAGAAAGTTGTTGAACTCTAAAAAATACTTCACCCCACAGTGCTACATAGATTTTACTTCCCTAAGTATAAGGTGAAAAATCACTTGAACAAAGCAAATAATTATATATTTTTATATAATTATCTACTTTGTTAGTTTGACATAAATTAGTTAATTTTGAGTGCTCTTTAATTTTTGGTTTTCAATTACAAAATGAAAATCAGAATGTAAAATTTAATTGGGTGCCATCATTGATTGAAATCTTCATGAATTACAAGGGGATAGTTTCTGTTATATTGTGTTCAAGTTAATAGAAAAGTAAATATTTTATTTTAATAATTGTCAAAGTGTTGACAGCAAGCCTTGTTGATAAACGACCCCCATCAGTAACCTTTATGTACTTAGATCCCCTGTGACAAGTAATTCTCTTTTATCTTAACTCCAAGGGGTCGTTTTTAAGCTGCCCCTGTTTTGTCATATTTATTCACCAATCAATATTTTGTATTGATGGTGATTGGCACCGTTTATAATATAAAAATCATGGTGATTAAATCGTGTATTCTTCCGTTTGTCTGATTGCCAATCAATACGGTGTTAAATCTAATTAGAGGAGTTATGAGGCATTTCTTTTTTGTAAATCTTTGAATTGGTAGATGTAGGTCTCATGTTGATGCCTTAGAATTCTATCTACACTGTAGCCCTGACTAGATGTAGACGGTAAAAAAATTATAAATCGATGCATATTTTATAGGAAAATTTCCTTTTCCTTATATATAGATCTTTCTTTTTTATCAGATTAATGAATTTGTTATTCCCTTAGAGAATTTTTTGCAGAAAAAGTATTGTATATCATATTAAACCTTTTAAAGGAAGTGCTATAATGTAATAAGGGGCTTCTACATCAGACATTATAAAATGTTAAGTTGTTAGGAAAGCATAACGTGACGCAAGGCGCCAAAATTTTAGGTTTGGAAGTTGGTAATAATGTGCTGTGGAGAAATTTTAACAGGAATAATAGATGACATTAGATATACTAAATCTGAGATGAAAGAAGAAATGTCGGTCATTTATTGAAGTTATTGTTTGAAATTAAAGGATTTATAAAAAGAAAGTTTAAATTGTCTATTGGCTGTCCATATTGATATTTTCTATAAATAAAAGGATTTATCTTAATTGGTTGAAATAATTTTAAGGGAGATCTTAAATTTCACCCGCGGGTAGCATTTCAAAGCGTTTTTTTTTGTCATTTAAGCCATAAATTATGATTTTGAAGTGTATTGGTATATACAGTGTAATATGGATCTGTACTTTATGTAAATAAAGATATGAAATAAATCTCTATAGCACATAATATATTAGCATTATAAAGAGTAGCAAAATTATAGAGTTAGAATTACACAAATTTGTAAAAGAAAAAAAAAAAGATGACTTTTTAGTTTCCATGATATAGTAAGGTAACTGATATATGAACAATTTTAACCTGATCTATCATTAGACTACTGTATCATTTTAGTTTAGTTCTTGTCTGTCAAGTAATGGACAATTAATGTATAAGTTCATTTATTGAGTAAAGAAACTCAGATTACAGCCCAGTCCAATATTTCAGAGTGTATCCCTGATTTTATTGCAGCCTTATCATAGCATTCCACCCCTTTTATACTCATCTTTTTCACTTTCTGTAAAAAGGTCTGGCGTTACAGAAATAAGCCTTAATTTTTTTACATTTTATTGTTGTAGGACGGTGGACAGTAATCTACTGTTGCAAAAAAATACATGTTAAATGAGTAGCATCACTGAAGTGATCCATGAGTCTAAAAGGAAGTTTAGACCTAGAACTACCAATTGCATATTGATCAAGGATTTTTCTCAATACATTTGTATTTGCACTTTTATCTAAGTTTTCAATTAAAAATCTGTCCTTGTCATTAAATTTAAAAGTCTGGAATTCACGATTTTTATATTGATTTTCACAAGTGCACTTTATCCTTAAATGGCTTAAATACAGATTCTGTCCTTGTTACTATACTCTTGTGTGACAATACATGCACCACTCTTGCATAATATGGTACTGATTTTTTGATATGTCCATTCTTGACCCTTTTTGTATTGACAATCCAATACTATACTCCATTACAAGGTTAATAGTCTATGTTTTATATTCTCCCTTGACTATTTGAATCAATGAATACATCATTGACCCTCTCTACAGAGATTTAACATTACATGGCTGCCATCTTTATTTCTAATGGGACAAGAGTTGTTTACAATGCTTAGTTCATATTACCATTACATTTTTAAAAAGAACTTTCTATTTGTGTTGGGGATGTTGTGGTCGTGATCGTATTGTAGTTTGATTTACAATTACTTGTATAATCGGTGCCTATCACCAATAAAGTTGTGAGTTTGAACCCCGTTCATTGCAAAGTGTACTCCATACAACATTATGTGAAAAAATTTGTCAGTGACTGGTGGCAGGTCGGTAATTTCCTCCGGATACTCCGGTTTCCTCCACTTATAAAACTGAAATGTTGAAAGTGGCATTAAACACCATAAACCAACCATCTACAGTCAAACCTGTCTTATCAAGGGAACCTGAGGTGGATAAGGTTGAGGTGGGGGCATTCAATTTTCTAGTTTATGGAAATTATGTTCATAAATTCATATCTGTAGATCATATCTTGAGACAACTAATATTTGATCAGATGAAATAACATGACACTATTTGATTAAAAACAAAGTGTATCTGGGGTTTGGGATTTTCACAAGTGGTAACAAACCTTAGCAGAATTATTTAAAATGGAAATACAATTTACCAAATATTTATAATAAATCTGACAAAGGGTCCATAATAAGCAAATCACCAAATTTTAAAAATATGAAGGCACTCCATAGCCTTATTTCCCTGAAATCTGTATTCCTCACTGTATAGACTTGAACAGCAATGAGTTCAACTGTGCTTTAAGAGATCAAATTTTTTAATTACTTTTTAGTTGATGTGATGCAACTGTCAGATTGGAATTGAGATTTCATTTATTTTTTTCAGGGGAATTTAGTTCAATGCTGAAAGATATTCAAATTAATTAGTTTTTCTATTGTATCAGAAATTCACTTTCTAAAAGCAAATTGTGGAATTTCACTTTGTCTGTAAAGAGGTTTAATCTGGTTTGTAAAACTGATTGCCAAATGACAACTTTAAAGACAGAAGAGGAATGATCTTTAGAGATTGGTTCAGAAAGCAGAGTCATTAATTTTTTAACTCACTATTTCTATTTTGTTTTGGCTGGATTGTTACAGAAAATGACCACAGCATCAACTCATAGCCATGAAATTAGGTGTAAATTATAGGAAGGTTTTGATTGACAGCCACCACACAGAAATATACATGATACAAAGGAAATGAGATGAAGTAGGGAAATATTGAATGAAATCTAATTATACATCATCAAAAAGGTCAACATTTAGGTCATCTTAAAGACACCAATTTATAAGATCTGAATGATTCTTAATGTATCTTTTTTTTTACAGACAAGCAAGTTTAATATATCAAATAGAGGTCTAGAGGACTGCTAAAGATTCACTGAGTTGTCTCATTTCATAGCTTTATTTTAATATAGAATTCCTTATGAAAGGTAATCATATCCCGGTGTTTAGTGGGGTTCGGGTTATTTAATCTTTAGTTTTATGTGTATGTTTTGTAGATCGTTGTTTGTCCTTTTGTCATTTTTCTTTTGACCATTGTGTTGTCTGTTCTTCTTTGATTTACAGATTCTGATTGCCCCTTTTGGTATCTTTTGACCATTGTGTTGTCTGTTCTTCTTTGATTTACAGATTCTGGTTGCCCCTTTGGTATCTTTTGATCATTGTGTTGTCTGTTCTTCTTTGATTTACAGATTCTGAATGCCCTTTTGGTATCTTTTGACCATTGTGTTGTCTGTTCTTCTTTGATTTACAGATTCTGATTGCCCCTTTGGTATCTTTTGACCATTGTGTTGTCTGTTCTTCTTTGATTTACAGATTCTGATTGCCCCTTTGGTAACTTCAAACTCTTCTTGGTGTAATGGTTAATATGCTCACCTCAAGTGAGGTAGAACATGGGATTGGATTTTGCTACTTCTCCACTCAGCATGCAGCATTAAGGAGTAAGAGTATGGAATCAGAATAATGTGTCAGAGTGGAGCGACAAGTCTATCTGTGGACTGTTGTTACAGTGAGCTAGCACTATAAAAATCCAAGTTAGCATGTTGGTCTTGTAAGAGGCAGACTGCATGATCATCATTTCATTAAAATGAAAGTTGTACTCGCAAAGATTTATGTAGAAGACAACCTTTTAATGTAAATTGTTGGCTAGCGAAGGGATCATATTTAGAATCCTGTGTAAGATACGTAAATAGTTGGCTATGGGAAACATTATTTTTTTGGTAGTAAAGACAGTCTATTTAGACAGTCTCTAGAAACAGTCAAAGCTGTCTTATGTGATCTTCCAAGGGAAAAGTGAAATATGGTCACATAAGACAGGTGGTTGCTTAATACAGGTTTAATTGATATGAAATGCACTGTGAAGATAAATAAAAATTAAGGCTACATAATACAAGTTATTGCTTAATAGAGGTGGTCACTAAAGCAGGTTTAACTGTAGTTGGCTAGAGAAGATGGCCTATTAGGTAAGGAAGACGGTCTCTGTAAATAGTTTGCCAGGAAAGACAGTCTGTCTTAATTGTTTGGTAGGGAAGACAGCCTATTTAATTTATTGGATTGGAAAGACAGTCTTTGTAAATATATAGCAGGGAAGACAGTCTGTGTTAATTGTTACAACAGATTTTGTTATTGGTTATTTGTATGATCTATGGTAAACTAATTTTCTGTAGTAAATATATGATATAACATCTTGTATTATCACAGTTGTAACAAATGGTAAAATGAAGATATCGCCCCCATATCACCCTCTCAAAAAATAAATATGTAATCTTTATCCAGGTGTCTTTAAACTCTATCTACCTACTGGTTGTAACTATTAATGAAGATAGCTCTCGTTTGTTTATTTCCCACGATATCTTTAAAACTTTAAATTTTTCCTGAAAAATGTTATTCTTTCAAACTTTGATTGAAACATACATTTTTGGGAGCTATCTTTAGTTCCATTATTTTTGTGATTACAGATCATTCTCTGAATATTTAACACAGAACTATACAAAACTCAAAATTCCAAATTATATTTATATGATCACTTGGTAGTCACTACTAAAGTAATT
Organism: Gigantidas platifrons; assembly: GCA_002080005.1. Lineage (NCBI taxonomy): Eukaryota > Metazoa > Mollusca > Bivalvia > Mytilida > Modiolidae > Gigantidas > Gigantidas platifrons. Next base: position 1,077,234 of record MJUT01035495.1, read on the forward strand.
TTGAGGAGGCGTAAGTTACTAATGGTCAGTCTGTGGTGTTCTCCTGGCGTAAGTTACTAATGGTCAGTCTGTGGTGTTCTTCTGGCATAAGTTACTAATGGTCAGTCTGTGGTGTTCTGGTGTAAGTTACTAATGGTCAGTCTGTGGTGTTCTCCTGGCGTAAGTTACTAATGATCAGTCTATGGTGTTCTGGTATAAGTTACTAATGGTCAGTCTGGTTTTCTCCTGGCGTAAGTTACTAATGGTCAGTCTGTGGTGTTCTCCTGGCGTAAGTTACTAATGGTCAGTCTGTGGTGTTCTCCTGGTCAACCACCAAGACAACTAACATGGTACTGTAGTCTATAGCCCCTCTCTTATAAAGCCATTTCTTCTGCAGTGAAAAAGTTACCTTATCATAGGAGTAGCCTCTTTTGAGAGGTACAATTATTAGTATACAAGTATGTATTTTACTATCTAAAAGGTCTACAGTCTGACGATAAAAAAGGCAGCCTTTGTTCAGAGTGGCCTTTTAAGAGGGAGACTAATGTAGGGACATCCTTTATTGAGAGTGGCCTTTTAAGAGGGGGACTAATGTAGGGATATCCTTTATTGAGAGTGGCCTTAGAAGTGACTACTGTAATATCATATTTTCAAGTATCAATAGTAGTTTCTTTTACAAAAAAAGTAATGGTTCAAAAGTCTACTTCACAATTGATTCAGATTAACATATAAAAACAAAATAGTGCCCTTATGCCATTGTTTATCTAACCAAGTTGACAGAACCTCAATAAATCAGTACTGCTGTCCATTCTAAAATTAAACCCAAACCACAGGAATTCTTACAGAGGCTAATCTTATTACTATCGTTTATACCATCCAAGGTGACAACCCCAAATCTTAAGAACAGATGTTTGTACAGAACAATAACTTGATTCCAGGGAGACTTCTATGATTAAAATAGCTCCAGTAGAAATAGACATGAGTTGGAGAGAGTGCCATATTTCACTGATATTTGTATGTGGTAGTGTTACTATAATAAGTTTCTTCAGTTATTGGATATTTTTACAGGAGGAAAGCAATCTATTCACAAATAGTTTCTCATCCTCTGTGGTGATGTATGGGATTCATTCCCAAACAGGTGATAAACTGTTATTGTGTAAATTGGAAGTGGTCAGCCATGAATGCTATAAACAATGATAATGTATGGTTCATCTGGGGGTCTTGTCTTAAGATGTATTCAAGTATTTCCTAGAATACATATATTATGTTTTTTATCCCCCATCAACTTGTCCTCATCGAATCAAGATGAGGAAATGAAAATGACGGTATTCTCCCTAAAGATGTATATAATTCTGAAGAGTTATTGCTTAGGAGTTAATATTAGAAGGGTTGCTATGCTAGTGTTGTTTTATGTGTTGTAGCTAATGTTAGAAGGGTTGCTATGCTAGTGTTGTTTTATATGTTGTAGTTAATGTTAGAAGGGTTGTGTATGCTAGTTTTGTTTTGTGTGTTGTAGCTAAAGTTAGAAGGGTTGTTTATGAGTCTTGTTTATGTGTTGTAGCTATTAGTGTAAACTATATTTTATTTGAAAGAAAGTCAAACACAAATGACAAGATAGCAAATAGCAGGTGGGATTGGAAAACAAGTCTTGTTTTATGTGATGTAGCTAATGTTATAAAGGTTGCTTTGCTAGTGTTGTAGCTAATGTTAGAAGGGTTGCTATGCTAGTGTTGTTTTATGTGTTGCAACTATTGTTAGAAGGGTTGCTATGCTAGTGTTGTTTTATGTATTGTAGCTTGTACATTGTGTCCTGGTCACCATCTTGTTACTATTATTGCTATTGTTTATATTTATGTACAACTCTACTGATAACATAATTAAAAAAGTCGTCTTGTCTGATACAGGACATTGTATCGTGATAAAAGAATCACATTGAATTACATGAACATTTCTTGATTTAACATTATGTAAGTTTTCCTGTGTAATTAATGAGAGTAGCCTGTCTGATACAAGATGTTGTATCACCACACTGTGGTGGTAAAAGAATGGCACGACGTTGCATGAGATGTTCTCTGTCTGACTACTTTTTCGTGACGTCATAGTATTAGGATGTGGGAGAAGAGGTATAAGTGTAACGTAAGCTATCAGCTGTTCTATAACATTTCTGTTTTATATATGATTTTATATCCTAATGTTCACATGGAGAGTATATGTCCTCCAGAGAAGTGTGTATGCTGTTCACTGTATTTCACACATCTGTATTGTTTACTTCTATCAAATGTCTCCATTTCATATAGATATGTTTTCAGTAACTTCAGTGCAGGGTTGTGAGAGCCAGAATTTCTTTGGACAAGGTCTGTAAACAGTTGTTGACCAGTGATACTATGTAATGAAAATCACCCAACCCTTTACAGTGAGAGGGGCTGTCGTGGTCGTGATCATATTGATGTTGGATTTACAACTACCTGTGCAATCACTCCCAATCGGTACCTATCACCACTAAAGTTGTGAGTTCAAACCTCGTTCATGGCGAGGTGTACTCGATACAACATTATGTGATAAAGTTTGTCAGTGACTTGCGACAGGTCGGTGGTTTGCTCTGGGTACTCCTTTTTCCTCCACCAATAAAACTGACCGCCACGATATTACTGAAATAGTGTTGAAAGTGGCGTTACCACCATAAACCAAACCATCCAAACCTTACAGTGGAGAAATAAATTTGTAATCCTTTATAAATGTATCATGTAATAAAGTCTCGGATGAAGCAGAGAATTTGGAATTTCCCTATTGTGATCATATAGACTTCGATTTTTTATCACTACCTCAATAATGTTCATTCTAGGGATTTGTTTTTAATAAACTTAAGTTGTCTTTACATGTCAAATGTAACAGAATAAAGTTTGAAACAAAATAATGCTTTGAAATATTTCCCTTGTGTGAACATTAAAGTGATTTTGTTTAAAATGCTGGTAATTCTCTATGGATATTTTATAGAATTTATTGTCTTTTTGCAGCAAAAAGGGTTATAAATATTTAATTTATCCCTAAAACCACTTTACCACACATTCACACAATACAAACAGATGTATATTTTAACCTTTTCCTTTGATATATTAAAGCTGTTTTTTAAATCAGATTTATTTGAATTACCAGGTATTTGTCACATGGATGTGACATTTTTTGTAGCAAAAATAAATGTTTTCTTTCCCCCTGACAAATATTTGTGAAGATAAATTGTTTGTAGTTTGTTTTTAAGACAAAACATATAACTCACTAGTATCAAATTGTCTATACATTGTATAGAGAAATGAGTCTGGGATTCCCTTTTTTAAATGTTTTGTTCACAGGACTTGTTCAGGAACAACGACTATCCTTAGAGTGCATCTGTAATTTTGAGATTTTTCCTTTGATCTCACGAAGGGATAGTTTCAGTATCAAGAGAGCGACCATGATACTGAAAATTATTTGTCAGTTTGAGTTAAACACATTATGACCTTGTGGATAAAAACAATAATGTCAGTTTTGAAGGTCTCCACCTTTATTATCACAAGTATCGCAGCTTCTCCTACTGGACTCTCTGTGATTCTAGCAATAATGTCTGTCTCGACTTTCATTACTGCCAATAGTCTATATTTATCATAGTTCATGTATATTAAATATAATTAGGAATTGTAGAAAAATAATAATTGTTTTGATTGTCGTTATACTATACAAGAGAAGAAATTATCTATGTAATAATAGTGTACATCTGAAGTAATGGACAATTTAAGTCATTTTTATTGTTTTCTTGACAACAGAAGTGTGACTGAGTCATTTTTTACTACTAATGGTCTTTTATGTAGTAGAATAGATTAATACAGAATAGTCAATGACAAAAGTTAAGTCAAAAACCAACACAAACACACACTTAAAAACATTAATGTTTTACCTTAGTTTAGATCTATCCTTATTTCCTCTTTCCTTTTTGTTTCTCCGCTAAGCACGCAGCATTCAGGAGAAAGACCAAAGACTGGTTGGCTCGGAATCAGAATATTATGTCCGAGTAGGGCGATATGTCCGTCCGCGAACTTTTGTTTCTGTGAGCGTGTTGGCATAGTACAAAGCGGACCTTGTCATCTCATTGAAAATAACTTCTTCTCACCATGATATAGCTGTCAAAAAAATTTACCAAAGCAGTTCAATGTTAAACGATTTTGTAATGTCACAATACTGAATACTGTTAATTTCTTGTCTCAAGACATAACTTTTTCACATTTATCAATATGTCGGTAGATGTTTCTTGCAATTTGTTGTGTGATGAAATTTTTCGCAATATAATTTACACAATGTCTGGACGACTGGAAACAAAAGGAATGTGAATATTGTGTAATATAACAAACTTGTACATTTATTAAGACTGTCAATTCACTGTTTACAGCTACAGTAATTTGTTTTAGGATTATCAACAATATTTCAGTTATATGGTGGCAGTCAGTTTTATTGGTGGTGGAAATCTGTGAACCTGGAGAAAACCACTGAACTGCCACAAGTCACTGACAAAGATCTCATACTTTCTTGTATCTACAGATAACAGCTACTGTAATTTAAGATCTCGGCTGTCTTGTATCGACAAACAACATACATTTGTAGGTACAATTTTATCTCATACAGTCTGTTACCTACAGAAATCGCCTACTACAAGTTTACATCTTATACTGTCTTATGTCACAGTAAATGTAAACTAATTTTACAGCCAATACTCTTTTGTATCTACAAATATTTATTAGCTGTAATTTTACATCTTATATGCTTGTGCACATAATTTGATGTTGAAATGTGAGATGAATGATTTTCAGAATGCATGAATTAATTTGTTCAGACAAGCTAGATGATTGCTGAAGACAATAGAAATATTTACTATTAGTCTTCATTCATCACCGTCTTCAACTCTTTGCCATATTTCATTTATCATATGTTCTCTCTTCCTGCTCGTAGAAACATTCTGTAGAGGAAATTGTCAACTCTAGTAGACTTACCCAAGACTTCCACAAAACATTTCGTCCCTGCTGGCGATTTTTTTTTTTTGCAATAGATGAATGAAAATTGAAAATGAATTGGAAATTAAAGAATGGCAGAGTAAAAAAAGTGTCAAGAGGAAGGAATTCTGTATGTTGCCAATTTGTGGAGAAGCTAGATTTAATCAGCTTAAGTGAAGTAATTTTATAAAGATGTCAGTTTGACACAAAGAAGCTCTTCACATAATAAATGCTGTTAATACCATAGGCTTTTCATTTGACTAAAACCCTCTCTCAATTCATCTTAACATGACAGTCTTTAGATTAAATATTCCCTAATTTCGTTGCCCAGACTTGCTGCGGTGCTTCGTTGTGGATTTCTATAAACCACAAGACACTTAGGTATTTGCAGATTCTTAATCATTTAACTGTGTATTGCAAATCAATTATGAAAATAAGAATTATTATCAAAAGTGAAGTTATAAGATATGTTTAAAACCAAATAATCATAGCATTATACAAGATAATTAAAATTTAACCCTAAAGGTGGAGTGTGAATAGAAATTTTTAAGAAATCTTTTTGAGAAAAAAACCAATTTTTTCCACTCGAAAGACTGAATAAATATGAATTTGCGAGGGGATGTTTCAGTTAAGTATAGAAGAGCTTAAAGATATCAAAGGGTTAATCAGAATCTGTAAATCAAAGAAGGGCAGACAACAAACACAATGGCTGAAAGAGAAAGAACAAAAGAACAAACAGTGATCTACAAAACATACACATAAATCTAAAGATTGATTAACGATCACAGATTATGATCAGGAAAACTGGAACTGCATCCAGCACTCTCATTGGTTAATAGACTTGAATTTTAATTATAATTATTTGTTGTTTTAACACATATTTTATGTCCTCTATGTTGCATGCAGTATAGACATTAGCTTTCTCTGCTGTGTTTGCTGTCTTTTATTTGACAAATAATCGTATTAGTAGTATGTCAATAAATATTTCTATAATGAAATGAGCATTGTTGCGTTTTAATTCCAATCTTTCAATTCTTGCTCAATTTCAATAGTTATTATTCCATGTTATAAAAACAAATTTATTTTGGAGTACATGTAGTCGAAAATAAAAAAATTAATCAAATCACGGAAAATTGATGACAATAAACATTTTCATTTGTCTTCTCTCACTGAACCAAATATTACTGAAATTGAATTTATGTAAGACAAATTGACATTACTGCATTTTGAAAATAACTTGAGTGAAAGTAAGATCCATTACTGTCCATTAAAAAGTGTTAAAAAGTATTGTAAAGTATCTTTTATTTGATGAGAATGACAAAATGGCAGACCGATTTGTCACTGTAAATAGTTCTGTCTTAAAAATCCAAATTAAGATTTACAGAGAAATTTTAGTCGGGACATTCAAAATAATATATGTAATGTTACATGTTCTGAGAACAAATGTGATAACACGACTATGTATGGGCTAATAGGTGATAAACAATGGACTAATGTCTGATAAACAGCAAGACTATATAGGTTAATGTTTGATAGGGGCTGTCATGGTTGTGATTGTATGGTAGCTGGATTTACCTGTGCAATCGGTGCCTATTATCACTAATGTTGAGTTCGAATCCTTCTCATGGCAAGTTGTACTTGTTACAAAATTATGTAATAAAGTTTGTCAGTGACTTGTGACAGTTTGGTGGTTTTCTCTGGGTACTCTGGTTTCCTCCACTAATAAAACTGACCGCCACAATATAAAATATGAAATTTTGTTGAAAGTGGTATTAAGCACCAAAAATAATTCTAATTAAGGTCATCAGATACACATTGAAGAGCAGAAAACCCTAAAATACCCCAAGCGTTCTGCCAAAACTATCTGGTGATCTATACCTGAGGAGAGTATGCCTGCAGTCATGACTAACTATGGTTTTCTATTCATACTAGTGGGGGATAATCTACAGCCAAAACTATCTGGTGATCTATACCTGAGGAGAGTATGCCTGCAGTCATGACTATCTATGGTTTTCTATTCATACTAGTGGGGGATAATCTACAGCCAAAATTATCCAGTCCACCACCAGAAATGGTATCCACCCAGAGGTAGTACAGTTGTCCCCTCTTATAAGACTGCCTCTTCTAAAGTATAAAGAAATGTCTTCTCATGAGAACAATTTAGTAGCATATTACTATCTCAATACACCTGAAATCTGTCCTAATCAGAGGTGTGGGCTTTGGTTGGAGGAGCTTATGTAAGAGGGAGAACTACTGTATTCATCAATGATATTTATTGATTGCACCAAGTATGCATACATTTTGGCATTGAGGTGAAATTGATACCTTTAAACATGTATATATCAGACATGATTTTCGTCCGCTTTTTTTTTTTCAGGTTTTACCGTTACGATTCCTTTTTTATAGTATATTCAATACTTCCAATTTTGCCTTTTCCACTTTTTTGTTGTCCTCGTAAAATCAGGTCTGATATATATAACTGTTCACTCCCCTGATTTTGTACAGACACTTCAATAAAAAAAAATGATGATTTTAATTTGCTTGCAGTAACTAATAGATTTTAGTGTTTGGTTTTTAGCATTTCAAGTTATCAGTATTTTAATGTGAGATCATTTTACAATAAAAAATTCCCAAGTGTCCATCAGTATATGATAGTTAGGTATTATATAACATTTACACTAAGAAAGTACAAAACACCTGTACTTGCAGGACAGATATTAGCTTTGTAAATCAAAATTACACATCAGATGTTGTTGAATTATTACTGTAGGATATTAAAATTTTATGTATGAAATGTAATACAGAGAAAACTTTAAATATATTTTCTTTCTTTTCTGCTTTTATCGATAGTACCGGTAGTTTAATTTAAAAAAGACAAAAGTGATTTTTTTCTACTTGAAAAATGAAGGTGAACTTTTCACTCAATTATTCTTCGATACAATGGTGAGAAAAAAAACAATGTTAGAAGGGAAACTCACTCATGCTGGAATGTTGTCACGGGGGTTGACACAAAATTGTATATTTCTAATAAAAGACTACAATGAGAAAAAAAACCTTTTTTACAAATTGATATTTTAACTTAAGTAGTTTTAATTTATAATGATTACATGGTAGAACTATGACAGTCGTGGATAATTATAGGGGTACAATAGTTTTAACTGCTAAAGGTGGGGTATTCTTTAAACTTTCACAAGTCTTCCATGGAGAATTGTGTGGTTGTTGACATTTCTCAAGATTTTTAAGCCATTTCTAACCCCAAAAAATTGAATTATACAGAAGGTGTGGAATTATATGTAGGTAAATGTCAAAATAAATCAAGTTGATTCATCTGAGGTGGAAAAATAGTGTATGATTAAAATATATACATGATGATCAACAAATTTGTCTACTTTTATGTGTTTTTTATATAATTTTAAGTGTTATAAAGTTGTTACAACCTTAGTGTTTCAGGGATATATAATTTCCCCATTGACATTTTTTATTGTTTGTAATCACTTTTTTTTACTTTATCTGACAAAGGTCTTGCTTGGTAATTTGTTTTTTTGTTGTTATCCTAGTGAATTGATGTGTTGATTTGACTTCAGGTGTGTTCTATTAAATATATCAGTAAGATGAAAAATAGCTAAAGTCTACAGAAACCTTACAATAACATGTATCTGTATTGCTGTTAAGTTATTGAAATTGTGAGGGTTGATATTCCATTAACTGGTTTAACCCCACCTCATTTTTATACCCCCACTCGTAGAGAGGGGGCTAT
>MJUT01035495.1:1101310-1117070 GCA_002080005.1 Gigantidas platifrons
TAAATAAACGGTCACCTCTCTAACATAGTCATCAGTCACTCAACTTAAATAAACGGTCACCTCTCTAACATAGTCATCAGTCACTAAACTTAAATAAACGGTTACATCTCTAATATAGTCATCAGCCACTCAACTTAAATAAACGGTCACCTCTCTAATATAGTCATCAGTCACTCCACTTAAATAAACGGCCACCTCTCTAGCATAGTCATCAGTCACTAAGCTTAAATAAACGGTCACCTCTCTAACATAGTCATCAGTCACTCAACTTAAATAAACGGTCACCTCTCTAACATAGTCATCAGTCACTCAACTTAAATAAATGGTGACACCTCTCTAACATAGTCATCAGTCACTCGACTTAAATAAACGGTCACCTCTCTAACATAGTCATCAGTCACTCGACTTAAATAAACGGTTACACCTCTCTAACATAGTTATAAGTCATTCAACTTAAATAAACGGTCACCTCTCTAACATAGTCATCAGTCACTCAACTTAAATAAACGGTCACCTCTCTAACATAGTCATAAGTCATTCAACTTAAATAAACGGTCACCTCTCTAACATAGTCATCAGTCACTCCACTTAAATAAACGGTCACCTCTCTAACATAGTCATCAGTCACCTCTCTAACATAGTCCTCAGTCACTCAACTTAAATAAATGGTCACCTCTCTAACATAGTCATAAGTCACCTCTCTAACATAGTCCTCAGTCACTCAACTTAAATAAATGGTCACCTCTCTAACATAGTCCTCAGTCACTCAACTTAAATAAATGGCGACACCTCTCTAACATAGTCATCAGTCACTCAACTTAAATAAACGGTCACCTCTCTAACATAGTCATAAGTCATTCAACTTAAATAAACGGTTACATCTCTAACATAGTCATCAGTCACTCAACTTAAATAAACGGTCACCTCTCTAACAGTCATCAGTCGCTCAGAATTTATTCCAATCATATCAGTTTAGCGGTTATTTACCGATAAATTTTTATTCTAGATTTTCCAAATTCATCGGTAATTAACTTATTTTCCAAATAATGACCTTATGGTAACAAAAAAAATGAATAAACGGTCAGTTGTCTTACCCTGTCATTTGCCTTTGTCTCAAAGGTGACAATTAAATGCAAGTTTGACTACTTATTAACTAAAATTATCAGAAATGAAAACTGAAGCAATACATGTAATTGTATCTCCAGACTGATTGCATGTTTTTTTGATCTCATGAACAACTGATTACAGCATACAATTTTCCTGTTAGTAGAATTCAGTAGAAAATGGTTCTGTGTAGTTGTATGTTAAGTTACAAATTACTCTTGACACCTGGTGAATGCTGTCTGATAATGATTAGGTTTCAAACTTGACATTTCAGCCATACTTTATGTACTTGTATATTTCTTTATTCTAGAGGTACTGTTGATACATGTAAACAGCACTGGTCATTCCCCTCAGTATAATCTCTATCAGTTGAATGGAATGTGCCATTTGTTGTGATCCAAACACTGGTCAGTATTTTCTATTTGTGACCAAAACAAATGATAATGGCTGAATTTAAGTAAACAAATAGATATACATTATTTTTAAATATTGACCATGAAATGAGGCATAAGATACCTTATTTAATTAGTAGTTACCTCGGTATTACATAATTACTGACATTACCCCTCGATTAGTGGGGTTTGTGTTGCTTGATCTTGAGTTTTCTGTGTAGTGTCTTATAGATCAGTCATTGTCTTTTTGTCCTTCATCTTTTGGCCATTGTGTTGTCTGTCCTTCGATTTATGGCTTCTGATTGCCCCTTTGGTATCTTCAAAATTTCTTTACCTCTTTGTTACATAATTACTATGTTATACCCCCACTCGTAGAGAGGGGGCTATATTGCAATCACCTTGTCTGTCCATCCATCCATCCGTTCACACTTTCATAACAGATATCTCAGCTTCTACTGGAAGAAATGATTTTATATTTGATATATGGCTTTGACATGGTGACTTGTACCGTGTCTCCCCTTTCCAGGTTTACCGCACATCTACTTTTTTCCTGTTTACCGTGCGACTTACAAATGAACGAGTGGGGGTATTCTTAGCACGACGTAGCGTGCAACATCTTGTTACCTCTATATTACATAATTACTGAGTTCACCCCAGCACCTCCCTCCTCCTTCACCCAGTTTTTAATGGGTTGATGCTGCTGAATCTTTAGTTTTATGTGCAGTGTTATGTAGATCATTGTTGATTTGGTCATTGGATTGCCTGTCATTCTATTTTTTGCTTCTGATTACCTGATTGGTACCTTAAGCATTTCTTACCTCTATATTACATAATGACTGTCATATTGAGTGACTATCAACCTTATCTCCCACATTCCAGTCAGACTTTGATGTAATATTTTAGTGATTTAGTGACATGTATAAATGTAGATTTATTCTAAGTTCTGCTGATGACTGTAGTGTCCTGTCAAAGTGGATTACATGTGATTGTTAAGATATAAATATTTTATAGTAAATATTGGTAACATCATTTTATATTTACAACTATCATACACAAACTAGTTACAAATTAACCTTCTAACTGGTATTTTATTGGTAAAATAAGAATGGTTTTATTTGAGAGATGCACCAATACAAAGATAAAAGCATATTTTAGATAATACAGATTATATTTACATGTCTCTACAAAAACAATCTATTTATACAAACTTGATCCAATAAGGGTATATCTGTAAAGATCTAGAGGTATGACCTCCATCCTCAATGATATAGCTTAAAAATGTTAAATGACAATATCATGTCATAATTTAACAGTACAGGTTAAGGGTTAGGGTTATGGTGTTTAATGCCACGTTCAACAATATTTAAGTTATATCGTGGCAGTCAGTTTTATTGGTTGAGGAAATGGAGTACCCGGAGAAAACCACCAAACTGTCACAAGTCACTGACAAACTTTATCACATAATGTTGTATCAAGTACACCTCACCATGATCTGTCACAAGTCACTGACAAACTTTATCACATAATGTTGTATCGAGTGCACCTTTCCATGAACGGGGTTCGAACTCAAGACATTTGTGGTAATAGGCACTTATTGCACTGGTAGTTATAAATCCAGCTACCCTACGATCACGACCGTACATGTTAAGAACAAGTTTCAATTTTGCTTGCTGTTCTTGTGGGTTAACTGATGACATACTGGTCTAGAGCATAGGTGATTTAGGGTTCGTTCTGTCCAAGATCAGAATAATTATACCCCCACTCGTAGAGAGGGGGCTATATTGCAATCACCTTAACCGTCCGTCCGTTCACACTTTCGTAAGAGATATCTCAGCTTCTACTGGAAGAAATGATTTTATATTTGATATATGGCTTTGGCATGGTGACTTGTACCGTATCTCCCCTTTCCAAGTTTACCACACATCTACTTCCTGTTTACAATGCGACTTAAAAATTTTCATGTTTGCCGTAATGAAAACTTTCATAACAGTTATCTCAGCTTCTACTGGAAGAAATGATTTTATATTTGATATATGGCTTTGGAATGGTGACTTGTACCGTGTCTCCCCTTTCCAGGTTTACCGCACATCTACTTCCATTTTACCGTGCGACTTACAAATGAACGAGTGGGGGTATTCTTAGCACGACGTAGCATGCAACATCTTGTTTTTCATGGTGTGGGGATATGTCTACTTAAAACTGTGATTACTATGGTGCCCTGAACACAGTAAACACAAGGTCAGCCGATTTGTCTTGTCCAATCAGACATCAATATACATCTAACAAATGTAGTAGTTTGTTCTCTCCATGATAAATATCCTACTCTTTTAAATCATCAATATTCACTCCGTCTCACTGATTTTACTGGGGCTGTCGTGGTCGTGGTCATGATCGTATGGTAGTTTGATTTATAACTACCTATGCAATCAGTGCCTATCACCACGAACATTGTGAGTTCGAATCCCACTCAGGGCAAGGTGTACAACATTATGTGATAAAGTTTGTCAGTGACTTGTGGCAGGTCAGTGGTTTTCTCTGGGTACTCCGGTTTCCTCCACCAATAAAACTTACCATCACGGTATAACTGAAATATTGTTGAAAGTGGCGTTAAACATCATAACTCTAAAACTAGCCCTTTAATTTTGTAATGGTATTTCTCAGAGTTGCTTTATACATAATGTAAGCCACAACTCTCGTAGGTCAAGTTTATTGACCAGGTGAGAGGTGAGCATGATTTAGATAACCTCATAAAAATGTAAATAGTAAATTATGTAGATGAGAAAGAAGTAAAAAAAATATTTTAAACTAACAGAAATAATAGTAACAACAAATTTATTGTAATCGGTACAACATTTGTGACAGATACTATATGTTAGGTGTCGCCAAACCTGTAATACTATACAATAACAAACAATGCTACAAAAAAAAATTGGGAGATTTCTTGTCTGTCGTTTTGACAAACAGTGCCACAAAAAAAATGTAAAATTTGCTGTCTGTCGTGTGTTTACAGTCAACTAATACAATGTACTAACAGAACTGGATATTTGTTTATGACCAATTTACTATCACTTAAAAATTATTTGATCTTGAAATGTCTTAAAAACTGTATAGGTAAGAGACCTTTGTCATACTAGTAGCTAGTATAAATTTATTGTTTTTGAATAGCTGCATGCAATTAATTGAAAAACCATGAATGTTTTATGCGTGTTAATGTTAAATTAAAAAGTTAAAGGGAGACTTTAATTTCAAAAATAGATTGCTTTTAATATATATAAAATATGCTTTCAAGTTTGTGTTTATATTTGAATTTTTTTTGGAACATTAGTTTTTAAGACATTGTAAAAAGGAAACTAAATAAAATAAATGATTTTGTTTGATTTTATTTTGGGTTAGACTTAAACTTTATTTAATTGACCAATAGCTCAGATTTATATCATTATGTTAGTTTGAACATTTCAGTGGTAATATTAAATAAAAAGGTATATTTGAAAGTAGTAAAAAAATGTTTTTCATCATTCATCTGCACATTCCTTAGTCAACATACAAGATAATATGTTGATTTCACAATACAAGGATCATATTGACATTTTCTGAAAGTTTTACGCAGAAATATTCATGCATTTTGAAGCATTCTTTCTATTAAATTGTATTAAGGGGGAAATGAGGAGAATTGACGTGTGAATAGGACACCTGACATCTAAGTACCTGGTCAGCCGTGAGGCAATTTAATGTCCTAATAATAATGCATTATCTCCCAATAACAACACATTTCTTGTCAAAAATCTTTCAATAATAAATGAAAAGATACACACTCGGGGGAAAATAATTTTTATTTTGTTACAGATCAAAAAGCTAATAAATAAGCTATTTAGCTCCTATGATTTACTGGTGCATTATGGGAAGTTGTAGGTGGTTGGCTTCAGTCGCTGAAGTTTACGGAAATAAGCCGATTTTACTTGTCATCAATTCACCTCTTGATCATTATGAGCTGTATCTTTTATAAAGCCATGGTCTTTTGTTGTTATAAATCAGTAAAAGTGATTGGTCAATATCTGTCCATTAATACACAATTAGAATTCAATAACTACAAGGGGTCAAATTATTAACTAATGGAAAATATTAGACATATAGTGATATTAGTACATCACAGTCATTATGTAAGTTTATATCGTGAATAAAGCTATAGTATTTTACTAAGCAAGAGAGAAAACAATTCTGACAGTAGATTCACACCAAGAACTGTACATTGTTTGGAAGATGTTGACAATACACATTCATATAAAGGTTAACAGGGCCGTCTTGGCCATGATCGTATGGTAGTTGGTTTTACAACGACCTATGCAATCAGTGCCTATCACCACTGCTGTTCGAATCTCAATCAGGCCGAGGTGTACAACATTATGTGATAAAGTTTGTCTGGTTTTCTCTTAGTCCTTTGGTTTCCTCCACCACAATATAACTGAAATATTGTTAAAAGTGGCGTTAAACACCATCAAGCAAACATATAAAGGTTAGCTGAACCTAAACATTACTATAGGAATATAGAACTGAATCTCATATAACTGTGTCTGTGGTGTAATGAATAGTGTGCTTGCCTCTAGTGTGGTAGATCGTGGGTTTGAGCAAATACTTACATTGTATTGCAAATAAACAAAACTTGAATATGAGCTGAACTGCCTATCCACATGAACAATATTGGGATAAAGACAAAACTTTGGACTGAGTTCCAATAATTATTATCATTTTAACAAGACTGACACACCTTAATTATTACCAGAATAGACTTATTAAATATAAGATTTGGTATTATATTTGTGTTATGACTAGAGTCCAATGTGTTTGTTGATAAGATTAGATAATTCTGTTTACCCATAGTTAGTCAATGTTTATGTAAATCTCTAGGAGTCTAACAGACCTCAGTAATATGTTTATTTATTTGAAATGATACCTTCCATTAATGGCCCAACATTTCCTGGTAGAAACTGATTTGATTATGATGTTTGCTTATGTAAGAACCAAATAACATATTATTCTTATTAGGGGGTACCACATGCCAATTAAGATTTTAGAAATTTTATCTTGACAAACATGATAAAAATTGCTATGATTTCCCCCCAAAATGCTTTCAAATAAAATAAAAAAAATCCTGAAAAATATTGATCTAATTATGTTTTGCTCTGTCAAAAATCTATATTCTTAGCATGTTTAAAGAGTTAGTTAGTGGTTAAATTTCTGCATGACAATTCCTAACAATATCCTTTGGCCAGCAATTAAGGACAGAAATTAACAACTAAAACATATTATGACATTTTTGTCATAGGAGAAAAAGATTCTCCTTTTGCTACCAGTAGAATACAATATTTCTTCATTCTCGATACTTACATTTTCAAATTTAACTATAAAAATTTAATATAGCTTTGCATGTCCATTAAATTTTCAAATTTAACAAAAATAATTTAAAATAGCCTTGTGTGTCCATTAAATTTCCAAATTCTACTAAAAATTTGATATTGCCTTGAATGTCCATAAAATTTTCTAATTTAACTATGTCAAGTGGAGAAATATCAGAATTCACAGTCAAGATTTCCTCATTCAACAGCCTTGTCCATTAATAGGGTGTTAGATGTTTGGGATCTAATTCTATTAATACATCACTTGATCAGAAGAATCTAATATTCTCAAGGGTTTCTATTGATTGTCTTCTGTTTTTGTCTTAAATACCAATCAGTTCAACACTTGAAAATGAACTAATATTGACCTACAAACTTGACAAAAACTTGTCAGATATAATTGGTCAATATCCTTGAAGAATTGCCTTTTCTCAGAAGGAGACTGTTAGTTTTATAGTTTGTAATAATATCAGTTTTACACAGACATAAACTAGTTGTTGGTGTTACTAGAGATTGACATGATTTATTTATGACATCTTTGTCTTTGAAACGTTTCTTATTATGGACAGAATATGGTAAAGATACAGATATTAACTTGATCAAGACCATGGAACATGTTCCCATGTTTTACACACTGATTAAGATAATTATGATAATTAGTTGACCTGTCACCTCTGACACTTTAAGCTGCAGACAAAACCTTCAGATGGCATTATCAAGGCAGGGGACAGGTGTTTCTATAAATCCCAGATTACTCAAGATAATATTAATACATTTTATGTAAATTATATGATTTGATGAATTTTTCATGGTGGAATTATTTTCTCCTAGATTATGACAGGTTTAAGATATTTATAGTTTTATAACCATGGTACCATTTATTTAGTGCCATGTGATTGTGATTTGTGTCAATGATTTTTCTCTCATTACAATAATAGCAGAAATTCCTTTCTTGATTTCTTTGATAACAAGACATATATTTGACATAAATATAAATCCAAGTGGGAAATGCTATCTGTTTTTATACATAATAATTATATATATATGGTACAGGTCAATATTTTTTTGTATTGGGTGTTTACCGGTCAATATTTTTTGTATTAGACATCGGAAGCAAACTTTTTAAGTATGGATTTTACTATTTTGTGTTTTATGAATTATTGATATAGACCATTACCAATAATAGGGTAAATCGTGCAAATTTAATGAATTCCTCAAATTCTTTCTCGCCAGGAAGAAAACATAATAGGAACCTTTTTCATTAGAAAAGACTTTCAATATAATTTTTAATTCAATATATAAAGTCATACCCATGACTGATGAAGATTTTGTATGAGGTTTAATTCTGTAAATTTAGTGCCGTCATGAGGCCTACTCGTATTTAATATCTAAAACACCATTCCTCATTATTTTCATTACTAACGTTTGCCTCTTGTAACAATCATTGAAATTTAACTCGGGACTTTATGTCAACAAAGAGAAAAAATAACCTTTGGAAATCTTTTGTAAGCAGCACATTTCACTATGGTAGTATTTTGCATGACAAAATGATGTAAATTTTACAGGTAAAAGCAAAGGTAAGCGTGTTTGCCGATATTAGTGGTGAAGATATTTGTTACATCGCACGGTTGAGTGTTTGATTGAAGGATTTAAAGCAAACATGATTCCCTTTCAGACTTGATCCAATAATATATTGTACTACGATTGTACAGGAGAGAGGACAGAGTCGTAATATTGAATATTTACATCCACTCCGTCGTCAATTCAATATAGCTGGGTTAAATGTAGTTTGTATAGGCACAGATTATATTTTTTTATTTCTTTTAATGCCTACTCATTTTTCGAAATTTCAAAAGCTTTTATAAAGGATTACATATTTTGGAGGTGACTATTTCATTGATTTCTAAAGTAAGTGAGAGGGGTAAGTAAAATTTTTTTATAATTTAATCTTAAAAGTGAATATTACAGAAAAAAAACATATCATAAAATTGATTTTACATTTTTTTTCCTTTCTTTTGATGTTTGTAAAATACTCCATTAATTATTTTGAAGAAAGAATCACTTGAAGCTGTTATTTTGTAATGATGTAAAGATGAGGTTGTTTGAACATAAGATGTTTTTTTTTGTTAAAGTGTGTTTTTATGAGATTTGCTGAAAGATTTTTTTATTTCTTGTAATGTATTACTTTGCTCAACAAGGTAATTGTAAGTTGAAGATCTTCTAGCTTATAGGTACAGGCTTTGTAAAAATGCTGAAAATATTGTAAAATTACATTTTTGTCCATTATTAATATGTATAAACTGTTACAACTTTCAATATTTTTATCTGATATGTTTATGACAAAAAATCAATGGTAATAAGCCTGATAGTATATAAATGAATTATCCTAATTTTTACTCAAACGTAAAATATTTGTATTGTTTAACATTTATTTGGTTAAAGTGGTATTAAACCACCACTTTTAGTGTTTCACAGCTTTACCCATTTTGCTGATTCACCTTTACATCAGTATTTAAATTCACTTTTTAAAACTTTTTTTTTATAAGTGTTGATTCAAATATAAAGTGAAAAGAGAAAAAACGTTTTATTCAAGGTTGACTTAAAACTGAAGAATGCTTAGCATGAGGTGAGTGTGTTTGATCAATGATTTATCACTAATTAAACAATGTTTAATAATTTTTAAAGAAAAATATGATAAATTTAAATAAAAGGTATTGAGCACTTGTGATGTAGAGTTGACTTACAAATAATTTATGTGAATTTTTATAGGTTAATATTTATGCAATTCAAGTTTAGCATCTTTCAATGTCTGTTTTTAATAACATAAATTGTTGATATCCTATTAGTTGATGATAAGATTATTATGACTAAGATAAAGTTTAGCCTGGCCTGTTACCTTTATATAATTGATTAGGTCTGGCCTGACACACACACACATTCAGTTTTGGCATTACACAGAGAAGGTTTGTGTATTTGTTAATTAGTGAATATGATATAATATACATAATAATTAGACAATACACATGTTTTGTCTGATTTATTTAATATTCCTGTTAATAGTTGTAACTCATGTGCACATGCACATGCAGGAATGTTAACTGTTTAAGGTGAGGCTGGCATGTGTTTCTGTGTTTTGTGTGTTAATGGAGAACAACAAACAGGAAATGATCACCAATCAATTAAATTGCTGACTTTGAAGATCTTTATATTCCATACTTAATATTGAGAGAGATACTTATTGTTGTTAGCTAGTATTTTACATGTTTTTTTAGTATGTAGATGATTCTTACATTACAGTAGAGAAGTTTAACAGTTCTGGATTAAAGCTTGTTTTTATGGTAACTTTTTGTTTCATCTTCGTTTGAAGAATTGCTCATGATAATGTAATAACCATTGGTTACAACATTGTTACATCTTTTGTCTGTTTGTAAAATGATTGTAAATCATGTATTTCTTTTTCTTTCAGATTCTGAAGATTTTTTACAGAAAAGTTTCATAAACTTGGAGTAGGATTAACATTGAGTGATTATTAAATTTATCCAAGTGTTGTTCTTCATGTGATAGGATTTAAAGAAATTTGTTTCTATACAAGGATTTAGTATGCTAGTTACCTGATGAACATGGATCATATTGTATATTATTATCTTCTGATTACTTTATCTTCAGGTAAGTTGTATATTGACCAGGTGTTGATAATCTCCTGCTTATTACATCACAAACATTTGAAACATCTTCAAAAAACATTACTTTTTGATTATTAACTTTCTATGAGTTACGTAAGACACATCACCTGTTGAAATGCTTACATATACCCCCCTGTTCACAGAAAAG
Source organism: Gigantidas platifrons (assembly GCA_002080005.1). Lineage (NCBI taxonomy): Eukaryota > Metazoa > Mollusca > Bivalvia > Mytilida > Modiolidae > Gigantidas > Gigantidas platifrons. The sequence continues at coordinate 1,112,028 of MJUT01035495.1, forward strand.
GACCATCCTTCCATATCATATGGTTTTCAGTATTTATTACTGACGGGAGCATTCATTGTGATATATTTTAGGAAGTCATGCAACCTTTTTAGCTCACCTGCATGGCCAAAGGCCAAGTGAGCTTTTGCCATCACTTGGCGTCCGTCGTACGTCGTAAACTTTTTCAAAAATCTTCTCCTCTGAAACTACCAGACCAATTGGAACCAAACTTTGTCTGAATCGTCACTATGGTGTCTAGTTTCAAAATTGTGTCCGGTGAAGCCGTGCACCAATCAACATGGCCGCTGTTACTAAAAATAGAATATATGGTAAAATTGCACGTCTTTGGTAATAACTTAAAACCGTTAATAATATCCGAAATCTGACATGGGGTAAAAATGATCAGCACGGCAAGATCTATCTACCCTGAAATTTTGAAGAAAATCTGATTTCCCATCTTGGAGTTATTGCCCTTTTTTCATCAAATTTTCTAAATTTTAACACTTTTTGCTCTTTATTTCAAAAACTACAAGAGATAGATGATAAGTTGAAACTGCAAAAATGTTTAGCATGTCAAGATCTAATTACCCATCTTGGAGTTATTGCCCTTTTTTCATCAAATTTTCAAAATTTTAATACTTTTCGTTCTTTATTTCAAAAACTACAAGAGATAGATGATAAGCTGAAACTGCAAAAATGTGCAGCATATCAAGATCTACCTACCCTGCAACTCTGAAGAAAATTTGAGTACCCATCTTGGAGTTATTGCCCTTTTTTTCCATCAAATTTTCAAAATTTTAAAACTTTTCATTTTTTATTTCAAAAACTATAAGAGATAGATGATAACTTTGAACTGCAAACATGCTCAGCATGATAAGATCTACCAACCCTGCAATTTTGAAGAAAATCTGATCACCCATCTTGGAGTGTTTGCCCTTTTTTCATCAAATATTCAAAATTTAATACTTCTCGCTCTTTATTTAAAAAACTATAAGAGATAGATGATAAGTTGAAACTGCAAAAATGTTCAGCATGTCAAGATCTACCTACCCTGCAATTAGGAAGAAAATCTAATTATCCATCTTGGAGTTATTGCCCTTTTTTCATCAAATTTTCAAAATTTTAATACTTTTCGTTCTTTATTTCAAAAACTATAAGAGATAGATGATAAGTTTAATGGCACAAATGTGCAGCATATCAAGATCCACCTACCCTGCAACTCTGAAGAAAATTTGAGTACCCATCTTGGAGTTATTGCCCTTTTTTTCATCAAATTTTCAAATTTTTAATACTTTTTGTTTTTTATTTCAAAACCTATAAGAGATAGATGATAAGTTTGAATAGCAAACATGTTCAGCATGATAAGATCTACCAACCCTGCAATTTTGAAGAAAATCTGATTACCTATCTTGGAGTTATTGCCCTTTTTTCATCAAAATTTTAATACTTTTCGTTCTTTATTTCAAAAACTATAAGAGATAGATGATAAGTTGAATGGCACAAATATAAGAGATAGATGATAAGTTGAATGGCACAAATGTGCAGCATATCAAGATCCACCTACCCTGCAACTCTGAAGAAAATTTGAGTACCCATCTTGGAGTTATTGCCCTTTTTTTCATCAAATTTTCAAATTTTTAATAATTTTCGTTTTTTATTTCAAAACCTATAAGAGATAGATGATAAGTTGAAATTGCAAAAATGTTCAGCATGTCAAGATCTACCTACCCTGCAATTATGAAGAAAATCTAATTACCCATCTTGGCGTTATTGCCCTTTTTCATCAAATTTTCAAAATTTTAATACTTTCCGTTCTTTATTTCAAAAACTACAAGTGTTGTCAGAGGGCAAGTGTGGACACAGAAATGTGCTGTCCAAAAGACAAGTGTGGATGTCAATATTTCATATTATTTAACTTAAAAAAAAAAAAAAATCATGGACACAGGGGTCCTGGATTATTTTTTTAATTAAAAAACTAATCCTGGATTATTATTTTTGCTTAAAGTCCGGTCCTGTGTTTTTATTTAAAATTGTCATCATAGTCCCCCCTTTTTTTTTTTTGGATAAAAGATCACATTTAAATCTTCTCTGAAACCACTTAACCAAATTAAAGCAAATTTTGGCTGGAATGGTCCTTGGGTGGTCCCCTTTCAATATGTGTCTGACAGCCCCGCCCTCCATTCAAAATGGCTGCTGTTACTAAAAATAGAAATTTCTTTAGTTGTCAATTTCTGCTTTATTACAAATCAAAATGAACTCAAATTTTAACTGCAGCTACATGGCAATGAGTAGTTTAGCATATATTCTGGGTTTTTCTGTGAGATTTTTTCAGCCAGTTTATTCCGTTTAGGAATATTATGAGATAAAAATCACAGCAAAATCTTTTGCTCAGAAATTTGAGTTGAAATGATCTTTGGATGACCCACTTTCAAAATTATGTGAAACCCTCCATTTCTATCAACTTTAGATGTCAAATTGAAAACCAGGTGAGCGATTACAGGCTCCTGGGAGCCTCTAGTTTTTCTATTTATAGTTTTTTCTTTGAATAGATTTTATTTGACAATCTTGACATAGACAGACAGACACCACTGCAGTCTTCACCCTAACCCACTTGCCCGAAGCCCAGGACAAGTAAAACTGGATTCGGACAAGTGAAAATTATGAATGAATGTGTTTGAATAAATAAAAAAATGCTCTAAATTTGGCTTTCAGGCAAGTAGGTGAAAAAAAAATTAGGCAAATACTGGCACTGCCAGGTTTTTGTCAAGAATTGTTATGCTTCTTTTACAAGGGACTTTTCATTTTGAATTGAAATCAAATTCAGATAACATGAGGCAGATTGCGTTCACACTAAATTTTGAATTTGTCAACCAGAAGTATTATATAAAGTGCATAGCAGTAGGTCTGCTCTGGAAAATCCTAGGTATCTAGGGACTTTTATTTAGAATTGTGACATGAGACATAGATTGAGTTCACACTAAATTTTGAAATTGTCAACCAGAAGTATTATCTAAAGTATTTTCAATGCATATTGGTCTACTGTAAAATTGAATCAAATTATTAAATCTTTCTATAAAGTAGCCTTATAGAATTATTTAGTTCAGAATCTAAGTTACCCTTCATGTGAATAGGTAGTTCAGAATCTAAGTTACCCTTCATGTGAATAGGTAGTTCAGAATCTAAGTTACCCTTCATGTGAATAGGGTATATGATATGCTGATCAAGTGGATTGAATCTTCATCCACACAGATCTCTAGATTTATCATAATATCAGTCATCATCCTCACAGATCAGTAAGTAAGAAATATGTAGCTGAATTAGGATGTAACAGGACATGTGGAATCTTAATTAATCAGATATAACACATAGCTGACAGGTGCTCTATAAACCATTGTCTGGGTAACTATGGAAATTACCATAGTTTAAAAAAGATACACTTACCTATGCATAACAAGTACCAAGCTACCATATACTGTGATATGATTTGATTTTAAAATTTACTCCTTTGAAAAATTGTTAAAATCTTCTTAACAACCCGAACATAATGTATCAACAAAATCAACCCAGTCTCATGTTGACATACTGTATACACTAAACATTCTAAACCTCAGGTTGACATACTGTATAAACTAAACATTCTAAACCTCAGGTTGACATACTGTATACACTGAACATGCTAAACCTCAGGTTGACATACTGTATACACTGAACATGCTAAACCTCAGGTTGACATACTGTATAAACTAAACATTCTAAACCTCAGGTTGACATACTGGATAAACTGAACATGCTAAACCTCAGGTTGACATACTGTATACACTGAACATTCTAAACCTCAGGTTGACATACTGTATACACTAAACATTCTAAACCTCAGGTTAACATACTGTATACACTGAACATTCTAAACCTCAGGTTGACATACATGTAATGTATACACTGAGCATTATAAATCTCAGGTTGACATACTGTATAAACTAAACATTCTAAACCTCATGTTGACATACTGTATACACTGAACATTATAAATCTCAGGTTGACATACATGTAATGTATACACTGAGCATTATAAATCTCAGGTTGACATACTGTATAAACTAAACATTCTAAACCTCATGTTGACATACTGTATACACTGAACATTCTAAGCCTCAAGTTGACATACTGTATACACTGAACATTCTAAACCTCAGGTTGATATACTGTATATACAGAACATTTCAAACCTCAAGTTGACATACTGTATAAACTAAACATGCTAAACCTCAGGTTGACATACTGTATAAACTGAACATTTTAAACTTTATGTTGACATACTGTATAAACTAAACATGCTAAACCGCAGGTTGAAATACTGTATACACTGAACATTCTAAACCTCAAGTTGACATAATGTATAAACTAAACATGCTAAACCTCAGGTTGACATACTGTATATACTGAACATTTTAAACCTCAAGTTGACACACTGTATATATTGAACATGCTAAACCTCAGGTTGACATACTATATGCACTGAACATTCTAAACCTCAAGTTGACATACTGTATACACTGAAAATGCTAAACCTCAGGTTGACATTCTGTATATACTGAGCATTTTAAACCTCAAGTTGACATACTGTATACACTGAACATGCTAAACCTCAGGTTGACATACTGTATATACTGAGCATTTTAAACCTCAAGTTGACATACTGTATACACTGAACATGCTAAACCTCAGGTTGACATACTGGATAAACTGAACATGCTAAACCTCAGGTTGACATACTGTATACACTGAAAATGCTAAACCTCAGGTTGACATTCTGTATACACTGAACATTCTAAATCTCAGCTTAACATACTGTATACACTGAACATTATAAAATTCAGGTTGACATACTGTATACAATATACATTGATCATTATAAACCTCAGGTTAACATACTGTATTCAATGAACATTATAAGCCTGAGGTTCAACAGTTTGACATACTGTATATACTGAACATGATAAACCTCAGTTTGACATACTGTATATACTGAACATTCTAAACCTCAGGTTGACATACTGTATATAC
>MJUT01035495.1:1186522-1199114 GCA_002080005.1 Gigantidas platifrons
GAAACTNTAGGTAAATTATTGTAGCTTATATGTATATTTACAGCCATGATTTGATTTTTACTCTTGTCACTTAAGAATAATTGTCTTTAGTGCTTTGCAGGAAACTGCATGTATTTGTTTTATTTTACAGACATTTCATGAAAAGGTATCAAAATATAAAATCATTTGTTTTGTGTTGTTTATTTTACTTTCCATAAGGCCATGCAAAGTTAATTTCTTGGTTCTCAGGCCCGCCCGCATGTGGAAATTCGTCGCCGCATTGCCGATTTTTTTGCAACAATAGTAAAAAAAAAAAATTAAATGCGGTAGCGCTGTCCGTACGGAAAAAACAACGCATCCGTTTTTCTCTTATATCGCGTGGTCGGTGAAACGCTTTAAAACGCATCATGCTTAAATGAGATTTAAAGCATCGTTATGACAATGTATAAATAAAAAACATGTTTCCGTTTGACATTTAGACAAAAGATTTATACATTGCCATATTTTTCACAAAAAAAAGAAGAAAAAATGCCTCCCGCATCACTTTTTACAGCAGTAAAAGGATAAAAAAAAATGCCGCCCTCCCTCATCAATTTTGACAAAAAAGGGCCTGAGAACCAAGTAATTAACTTTGCATGTCCTAAGTTATTATTATTATTTTCTGTTAAGTTTTTATTATTTATTTTTTAGCTCACCTTGCCAAACGCAATGTGAGCTTTTGGCGTTCCCCGTCCATTAACTTTTCACATTTTCTCCACTGAAACCCCTTAGCCAAATGAACTGAAACTAGGTAGGAAGCTTCTATGGAAGGTCCTCTATAAAGATTGCTCATTTCGTTCCGATCCGTTAACAAACATGGCTGCCACATACAGGCAATTGTTGTTTCTGATTGGATGATTTTCTAAAAATTCTTCTCCTCTCAGTCTGAAACCGCTTGACCAAATGAACCGAAACTTGGTAGGAAGCATCAATTTAAGGTCCTCTATCAAGATTGCGGATTTCGCCCTGATATGTTAACAAACATTGCTGCCACAGGCAATTCTTGTTCCTGATTGGTTGTTTACTAAAAATTCGTCTCCTCTAACCACTTGGCCAAATGAACCGAAACTTAGTAGGAAGCATCTCAATAAAGATTGCTCATTTTGACCCCAATCGTTGACAAACATGGCAGTCACAGGAATTCTTGTTTTTGATTGGTTGATTTCTAAAAAAAAAATCTCTGAAACCGCTTGGCCAAATGAACCTAAACTTGGTAGGCAGCATCTATGGAAGGTCCTCTAACAATGCTTAATTTGTCCCGATCCGTTAACAAAAATGGCTGCCACATGCAATTGTTGTTTCTGATTGGTCAATTTCTAAAAATCTTCTCCTCTGAAAACACTTGGCCAAATGAACCGAACCTTTGTAGGAAGTATCTATGGAATGTCCTCTATTAAGATTGCTCATTTCGTCCTGATCTGTTAACAAACCATAGGCAATTCTTTTTTTGGTTATTTCTAAAAAAAATCTTCTCCTCTGAAACCGAGTAGCCACATTTGTTGGAAGCACCTATGGATGGTTCTGTATAAAGTTTCCTCAAAACAGAATGAAAGGTGAACAACACCGGCTCAGCCCACTGAGCCTCTAGTTAATTAAACTTTATTATTATTGCTGTATTCATTTTTTAGGTTATTATGGAAGGTGAGCTTTTGCCATCCGTCTCCATCATCCGTTAACTTTTCACATCTCTTCTGAAACCCCTCAGTCAAATGAACTGAAACTTGGTAGGAAGCATCTATGGAAGGACCTCTATTAAGATTGCAATTTTGTCCAGATCCATTAAGTGCTGTTCCATTTAAATATACCTGGGAGGTGGGGGACGCCTCTTATTTCAGACCCCCCACCAATAGAAAAGAAAAAAAATTCCACTCACCACCACAAGAATTTACTTCAATAAATACCCCACTACCACCAAAAAAACCAAATCTTAAAAAAAATAGTTTCCTTTATAGAAACACCCAATCCTAATCTCAACGAAATTAAGAGCCTAGCACTAATGATATACCAATATACGCATGTAAATCTCTCCCTTAAACTTTGCATATAAATGTGCCTCTTGCATTTTAGTATACAAAATGTAGCTAGCTATAATTTTAATTTCAAATATTGGTGATAATGACTGAAGGCCTATTTTTTCCACCCACAATGGCAACAGAAACGAAGTTTGCCATCTTTAAGGGTAGAAAACTCCACTTCCGGGAAGATAACTCACTACTGTTTTGGAGCAAATTCTGGCAAAATGGCGCAATCTCTTAAGACAACAAAACGGATATATCTTTTTATTTCTGTGAAAAGCCAGGGAGTTTAAAGCAAAGGGAAGTCAAGATAAATACCCCTCCCCCCATCCACTGAATTTTCTAGTCATTGGATCCCCTCCAACAGAATTTATTTTCAAAAGACCCCCTCACCCAACAGAAAAAAATATTGTTTCAACCCCACAACCAACAGAAAAATTTAAAAAAAATGGCATTCCTCCCCTCCCAGGTAGACTTAAATGGAACAGCCCTAAGAAACTTGGCTGCCACAATTCTTATTTCTGATAGGCCAATTTAAAAAAAATCTTCTCCTCTGAAACTGCTTGGCCAAATGAACCTAAACTTGGTAAGCATCTATGGAAGGTCCTCTATAAAGATTGCTCATTTTGTCCCGAACCGTTACCAAACATGGCCACCACAGGCAATTCTTGTTTCTGATTGGTTGATTTCTAAAAAATCTTCTCCTCTGAAACCACTGAGCCAAATGAACCGTAAGTTGGTAGGAAGCATTTATGGAAGGTTCTCTATCAAGATTGCACACTTCGTCCTGATCCGTTGACAAATATGGCCGTCACAGGCAATTCTTATTTCTGATTGGTTGATTTCTATAATAAAAAAAAAAACCTCTTCTGAAACTGCTTGGCCAAATAAATCAAAATTTGGTAGGAAGCATCTATGGAAAGTCTTCTATAAAGACTGCTCATTTACTTCCGATCCGATAACAAACATGGCTGCCACAGGCTATTCTTGTTTCTGATTGGTTGATTTCTAAAAAAAATTCTCTGAAACTGCGTAGCCAAATGAACTGTAACTTGGTGAGAAGCATCTATGGAAGGTCCTCTCTAAAGATTGCACATTTTGTTCCGATCCATTAACAAACATGGCTGCCACAGGCAATTCTTGTTTCTGATTGGCCGATTTTAAAAAAATCTGCTCCTCTGAAACCTAATGACCTAATGGACCGAAACTTGGTAGGAAGCATCTATGGAAGGTCCTCTATAAAGAATGCTCATTTCGTCCTGATCCGTTAACAAACATGTCTGCCATTGGCGATTCTTTTTTAGATTGGTCGATTTCTAAAAATCTTCTCTGAAACTGCTTAGTCAAATGAAAGTATTTCATCTTTCTTACAGTGGGTTACAGCAAGTTAAGTTAATTATACACAAGGCCATAAAATTTCAGAACCCCCAGTGGGGTCATTTCCTGTACACCTATCAATCACATATTTTTGAATAAGATAATTTGATCATTAAAAAACAGAAGAAATATCAATGATTAAGGGTTAACAATTAACTGATGAAAGAAATTGTTTTGTTAGTGAAAAGAGTTATTAAAAAATGAATACAGCAATAATAATAAATAATAATAAAGTTTAATTGAAAAAGAAATAAAAAATAAATGATAAAAACTTAACAGAATATAATAAAAATAACTTACATGTAATGGAAAGTAAAATAAATAACACACAACAAATGATTTTATATGTTGATACCTTTTCTTGAAATGTCTGTAAAATAAAAGAAATACATGCAGTTTCCTGCAAAGCACTAAAGACAATTATTCTTAAGCAAAAAGAGTAAAAATCAAATCATGGTTGTAAATATACATATAAGCTACAATAATTTACCTATGTGCTATATATAGCTCTCGTGGTCGGGTCAGTCTACAATGTTTTGTACTTATCGTGCAGTACACAAACAGATGGGGAAAAAACATGGTGTAATAGTCTACAAAAAAACAATGGTCATTTAAACAAGGAAGAAGGGATTTTTTAATACAACATTCATCATTAAAAGTTACTACAATATACACTTGATTGTATATATTCATGAAAACTGACTTAATTTGTTTTACTCCCTCTTTGCGAAATGTGTATTCCGTTTTTTGTTGTTGACACTGATGGCGTGAATACTATTACTTAATTGCATATATTCATTAAAACAGAATTAAACTTTTAAAACTGGACCTTGGGGAAATGTGTATTAATTTTTTATTTTCTGTCAGCAGTGAATACACTTGATACAATACAAATTGATAACTAAATGAAAACAAACATCACTGTTTTCTCAACTCGATCACGTATACCTACGCATCCGTACAAAATCAATAATCATATAAGATTGACAAGATAAGATAAATATGAAGATTATCGATCAAATCTTGGCTCACCAAGTATTAATGTTCACGGGAAATTATTAATATTTGCGAGTCACACTGAATCTCAGCAGAAAATTATTAAAATTTAATACTTTACCATGGAAATTGATAATCTCCCAAGGAAATTAATAATTTGATAGCCCTAGTGTGCCTCACTCTACCTCTCTCTCGTTCGACGTTTACGGAGAAGTTTGTGAATACCACTTTAAAATTTAGCTGACATACGCGTTAAATTCTCCCTTAACTTAACGGGTTCACTAATTTAGACGCCCAGTGAATAAGGTCCCTATTTTCTATAACTGATCAATCAACATCCAAATTGGAAGACAAAAGTGTTCAGCCAATTAATGTGTTTACAGGTAGAATTTAGTGGAATTAATCAACATTGTTTTCATAACATTTAACAGGTCAGGTGAATGCAGTCAATTAAGGAGGAAACAATTCACCGTATGTACCGAAATCGCGATTATTTTGGGGAAGGTTCGGTTCATGGAGGCCGCTTGCGATACAAACGATATGATGCTCATGTTTTGAATAAAAAGTAGTGTTGAACTTCCGTTTTCTTCTTTTGGTGATCATTTAATTAGTATTTTGAGAAAAGTGAATCGATTAATTTACGCTTTTAAAATTATTTAATCAAATATTTATACTTTCCGATACTACGTAAGCGACCTCATAAAAAAAAACATGGCAGCGCCCATGTCGAGTGAAGGAATAGTTACAGTTTCCTATAAAACGTATCATGATACACATCGTAATACCAGGAATGTCATTAGAAGCCAGCAACCGGAGAGAGAGAGAGAAAGAGTCAGAAGAGAGGGGGAGAGAGAGAATAGATGGAGAGACTGAGAGTAGAAGAGAGGGAGGAACAGTGAGAAGAGAGGGAGAGACAAAGTGAAAAGAGAGAGAAGAGAGTGAGAGCAGAGACATGAGAAAGAGTGGGAGGAGAGGTAGAGACAGTGAAAGGAGAGAGTGGGGAGATATAGAGGATGAGAGGGAGAGACAGTGAGAGTAGAGAGGAGTGGGAGAAAGGAGGGAGAGACAAGAGAAAGAGTGGGAGGAGAGTCAATGAAAGGAGAGAGAAGAGACTGAGAGTGGGGAGAGAGCAGAATGAGGATAAAAGGGAGTGACAGAGAGAGAGGGAGAGGAGTGAGACAGTGGGAGAAGAGAGGGTGGGACAGAGTGAGAAGAGATGGAGAGAGCAGAATCAGAAAAGAGAGGGAGATGCATGAGAAAAGAGACAAGGGAGACAGAATGAGAGGGAGTGAGGAGAGGAGAGGTAGAAACAGACAGATGAGATATAGATAGAGGATGAGAGGAAGAGATGGAGACAGTGAGAGTAGAGGAGAGGGAGAGACACTGAAAGGAGAAAGAAGAGTGAGAGCAGAGACAAGAGAAAGAGTGGGAGGATAGGAGAGGTAGAGACAGAGTGAAAGGAGTGAGAAGAGAGAGAGAAAGGGGAGATATAGAGGATGAGAGGAGTTGGAGAAGGGAGGGAGAGACAGTGAAAGGAGACAGATATAGAGGATGAGAGGGAGACAGTGAGAAGATGAGTGGCAGAATAGAGGGAGAGCAGAGACATGAGAACGAGTGGGAGGAGAGGTAGAGACAGTGAAAGGAGAGAAGAGAGTGGGGAGATATAGTGGATGAGAGGCAGAGAGAGAAGAGATGGAGAGACAGTGAGTGTAGAGAGAGGAGTGGGAGAGACAAGAGAAAGAGAAGAGAGACAGAGTGAAAGGAGAGAGGGAGAGCAGAATGAGAAAAAAGGGAGTGACAGAGAGAAGTGAGGGAGAGGGAAGATGGAGAGAGCAGAATTAGAGGGGAGAGGAGAGATAGAGGGAGACAGTGAAAGGAATAGATGAGAGGGAGAGACAGTGAGAGTAGTGGGAGAGACAGCGAGAAGAGAGGGAGATACAGAGTGAAAGGTGAGAGAAGAGTGAGATTAGCAAGACTGAGAGTGAGAAAAGAGACAGGAAAGAGAGGGAGATGGCAGGATGAGAAAAAAGGGAGAGACAGAGTGAGGGGAGAGAGACAAAGAGAAGTGAGAGTAGAGGAGAGAGACAGAGTGAGGGGAGATATAGAGGATGAGAGGCAGAGAGAGAGAAGAGATGGAGAGACAGTGGTAGTAGAGAGAGGAGTGGGAGTGAAAGGAGAGAGACTGAGAGTGGGAAGTTAGAGAGAGAGAGAGAGAGCAGAATGAGAAAAAAGGTAGTGACAGAGAGAGACAAGTGAGGGTGGGACAGAGTGAGAAGAGATGGAAAGAGCAGAATGAGAGATAGAGGGAGACAGTGAAAGGAGAGAGAGAAGAGACGGTGAGAGTAGTGGGAGAGACAGCGAGAAGAGAGGGAGATACAGAGTGAAAGGAGAGAGATGAGCAAGACTGAGAGTGAGAAAAGAGACAGGGAAGAGAGGGGGAGAGCAGAATAAGAAAAAAGGGAGAGAGTGAGGGGAGATATAGAGGATGAGAGGCAGAGAGAGAAGAGATGGAGAGACAGTGGTAGTAGAGAGAGGAGTGGGAGAAGGGGGAGAGAGTGAGAGTGAAATGAGCGAGACTGAGAGTGGGAAGAGAGAGATAGCAAAATGAGAAAAAAGGAGTGACAGAGAGAGAGAGGAGTGAGACAGTGGGAGAAGAGAGGGTGGGACAGTGAAAGGAGAGAGAATAGTGAGATGAGCAAGACTGAGTCAGGAAAGAGAGGGAGAGAGCAGAATGAGAAAAAAGGGAGAGACAGAGTGAGGGGAGAGAGCAGAATGGGGAAAAAAGGAGACAGAAAGAGAGAAGTGAGGGAGAGGGGAGAGGAGTGAGACAGTTGGAGACGAGAGGGAGGGACAGAGTGGAAGGAGAGAGAAGAGGGAGATTAGCGAGACAGAGTGTGAAAAGAGACGAGAGAGAGTAGAGAGGAGTGGGAGAGACAGCAAGAAGAGAGGGAGGGACAGTGAGACGAGAGAGAGAGAGAGAGAGAGAGAGCAGAATGAGAAAAAGGGGAGAGAAAGGGACAGAGCAGAATGAGAAGGGAAAAAAAGGGAGAGACAGACAGAAGTGGGAGAAGAGAGGGAGAGACAGACTGAGGGGAGATATAGAGGATGAGAGGGAGTGAGAAGAGGAGACAGAGCGAGAAGAGAGGGAGGGAGAGAGTGGGAGGAGAGGAGAAGTAGAAACAGAGTGACAGAGCAAGAGTGAGAAAAGATAGTGGGAAGAGAGGGAGAGAGAGGAGAATGAGACAGACTGAGGGGAGATATAGAGGATGAGAGGCAGAGAGAGAAGAGATGGAGAGACAGTGAGAAGGGAGGGAGATACAGAGTGAAAGGAGAAAGAATAGTGAGAGCAGACAAGAGAAAGAGTGGGAGGATGGGAGAGGTAGAGACAGAGTAAAAGGAGAGAAGAGTGTGATGAGCAACACTGAGTGAGGAAAGAGAGGGAGAGAGCAGAATGAGAAAAAAGGGAGAGACAGTGAGGGGAGAGAGCAGAATGAGAAACAAAAGGGAGAGACAGAAAGAGAGAAGTGAGGGAGAGGGGAGAGGAGTGAGACAGTTGGAGAAGAGAGTGAAAGGAGAGAGAAGAGAGGGAGATTAGCGAGACGGTGAGAAAGAGGAGGGAGAGACAGAGATGAGAGAGTGGGAGGAGAAGAGAGTGAGATGAGCAAGAGGGAGAGACAGTGAGAGGGGGAAGAGAGAGAGGAGAATGAGAGACCGACTGAGGGGAGATATAGAGGATGAGAGGCAGAAAGAGAAGAGATGGAGAGACAGTGAGAGTAGAGAGAGGAGTTGGTGAAAAAAGAGAGAGGGAGAGAGCAGAATGAGAAAAAAAGGGAGTGACAGACAGAGAAGTGAGTGGGAGGAGTGAGAAGAGATGGAGAGATAGAGGGGGACAGTGAAAGGAGAGAGAGTGAGGGGAGATATAGAGGATGAGGGCGAGAAGAGAGGGAGATACAGAGTGAAAGGAGAGAGAAGAGTGAGATGAGCAAGACTTGGTGAGAAAAGAGAGACAGGAAAGAGAGGGAGATGGCAGAATGAGAAAAAATGTAGACAGAGTGAGGGGAGAGAGCAGAATGAGAAAAAAGTGAGAGACAGAAAGAGAGAAGTGAGGGAGAGACAGTCAGAGTAGAGTGGAGAGGAATGAGAGAGTGGGAGAGACCGTGAAAGGAGAGAAGAGAGGGAAATTAGCGAGACTGAGAGTGAGAAAAGAAACGGAGGGAGTGAGAAGAGGAGTGGGAGAGACAGTGAGACGAGATGGAGAGAGCAGAATGAGAAAAAAGGGAGAGAGGGAGAGAGCAGAATGAGAAAAAAGGGATAGAGAGGGATGGAGCAGAATGAGAAGGAAAAAAAGGGAGAGACAGAGAAGTGAGAGTAGAGGCGTGAGACAGTGGAAGAAGAGAGGGAGGGACAATGAGAAGAGATGGAGAGAGCAGCATGAGAGAAGAGAGGAAGAGGAGAAATAAAGGAAGAGAGGGAGAGGAGAAATAAAGGAAGAGAGGGAGATGAGTGAGAAGAGAGACAGACTGGGGGGATATAGAGGATGAGAGGGAGGGAGAGACAGAGCGAGAAGAGAGGGAGTGAGAGCAGAGACAAGAGAAAGTGAGAGAAGAGAGTGGGAAGAGCAGAATGAGAAAAAGAGGGAGAGACAGACTGAGGGGAGATGCAGACAGTGAGAGTAGGGGAGTGGGAGAAGGGAGGGAGAGACAGAGTGAAAGAAGAGAGAAGGGAGGGAGAGATAGAGTGAAAGGAGAAAGAAGAGTGAGAGCAGAGACAAGAGAAAGAGTGGGAGGATGGGAGAGGTAGAAACAGAGTAAAAGGAGAGAAGAGAGTGTGATGAGCAACACTGAGTGAGGAAAGAGAGGGAGAGAGCAGAATGAGAAAAAAGGGAGACAGTGAGGGGAGATATAGAGGATGAGAGGGAGTGAGAAGAGGAGAGACAGAGCGAGAAGAGAGGGTGGGAGGAGAGGAGAGGTAGAAACAGAGTGACAGAGCAAGAGTGAGAAAAGATAGTGGGAAGAGAGGGAGAGAGAGGAGAATGAGACAGACTGAGGGGAGATATAGAGGATGAGAGGCAGAGAGAAGAGATGGAGAGACAGTGAGAGTAGGGGAGTGGGAGAAGGGAGGGAGATACAGAGTGAAAGGAGAAAGAAGAGTGAGAGCAGAGACAAGAGAAAGAGTGGGAGGATGGGAGAGGTAGAGACAGAGTAAAAGGAGAGAAGAGAGTGTGATGAGCAACACTGAGTGAGGAAAGAGAGGGAGAGAGCAGAATGAGAAAAAAGGGAGAGACTGAGGGGAGAGAGCAGAATGAGAAACAAAAGGGAGAGACAGAAAGAGAGAAGTGAGGGAGAGGGGAGAGGAGTGAGACAGTTGGAGAAGAGAGTGAAAGGAGAGAGAAGAGAGGGAGATTAGCGAGACAGTGAGAAAGAGGAGGGAGAGACAGAGATGAGCAAGAGGGAGAGACAGTGAGAGGGGAGAATGAGAGACCGACTGATGGGAGATATAGAGGATGAGAGGCAGAAAGAGAAGAGATGGAGAGACAGTGAGAGTAGAGAGAGGAGTTGGAGAAGAGAGGGAGAGAGCAGAATGAGAAAAAAGGGAGTGACAGACAGAGAAGTGAGTGGGAGGAGTGAGAAGAGATGGAGAGAGGAGAGATAGAGGGGGGCAGTGAAAGGAGAGAGAGTGAGGGGAGATATAGAGGATGAGGGCGAGAAGAGAGGGAGATACAGAGTGAAAGGAGAGAGAAGAGTGAGATGAGCAAGACTGGGTGAGAAAAGAGAGACAGGAAAGAGAGGGAGATGGCAGAATGAGAAAAAAGGTAGACAGAGTGAGGGGAGAGAGCAGAATGAGAAAAAAGGGAGAGACAGTCAGGGTAGAGTGGAGAGGAATGAGAGAGTTGGAGAGACCGTGAAAGGAGATGGAGAGAGCAGAATGAGAAAAAAGGGATAGAGAGGGATGGAGCAGAATGAGAAGGAAAAAAAGGGAGAGACAGAGAAGTGAGAGTAGAGGCGTGAGACAGTGGAAGAAGAGAGGGAGGGACAGTGAGAAGAGATGGAGAGAGCAGCATGAGAGAAGAGAGGGAGAGAAGAAATAAAGGAAGATAGGGAGATGAGTGAGAAGAGAGACAGAATGGGGGGATATAGAGGATGAGAGGGAGGGAGAGACAGAGCGAGAAGAGAGTGGGAAGAGCAGAATGAGAAAAAGAGGGAGAGACAGACTGAGGTGAGATGCAGACAGTGAGAGTAGGGGAGTGGGAGAAGGGAGGGAGAGACAGAGTGAAAGAAGAGAGAAGGGAGGGAGAGATAGAGTGAAAGGAGAGAGCAGAGACAAGAGAAATAGTGGGAGGATAGGAGAGGTAGAGACAGAGTGAAAGGAGAGAGAAGAGAGTGAGATGAGCGAGACTGGGAGTGAGAAAAGAGACAGTCAGAGTAGGGGCAGAGAGTGGGAGAGACAGTGAAAGGAGAGAGAAGAGAGGGAGATTAGCGAGACAAAGTGAGAAAAGATACGAAGGAGAGAGAGAGTGAGGAGTGGGAGAGACAGAGCAAGAAGAGAGGGAGGGACAGTGAGACGAGAGGGAGAGAGCAGAATGAGAAAAAAAAAGGAATAGAGAGGGATAGAGCAGAATGAGAAGAAGAAAAAGGGAGAGAAGTGAGAGTAGAGGCGTGAGACTGGAAGAAGAGATGGGGAGAGTAGCATGAGAGAAGAGAGGGAGATGAGTGATAAGAGAGACAGACTGGGGGGATATAGAGGATGAGAGGGAGGGAGAGACAGAGCGAGAAGAGAGGGAGTGAGAGCAGAGACAAGAGAAAGTGAGAGAGGAAGAGAGCAGAATGAGAAAAAGAGGGAGAGGGGCGAATGAGAGAGAAAAGGGAGAGACAGTGAGAGTAGAAGAATGGGAGAAGGGAGGGAGAGAAAGAAGAGTTGAGAGCAGACAAGAGAAAGAGTGGGAGGATAGGAGAGGTAGAGACAGAGTGAAAGGAGAGATAAGAGAGTGAGATGAGCGAGACTGGGAGTGAGAAAAGAGACAGAAGAGAGGGAGAGAGCAGAATGAGGGAAAAAAGGGAGACTGAGAGTAGAGGGGAGAGGAGTGAGACAGTGGGAGAAGAGAGGGAGGGACAAAGTGAGAAGAGACGGAGAGAGCAGAATGAGAGAAGAGAGGGAGGGACAGAGTGAGAGAGAGCAGAATGAGGAAAAAAAGGTAGAGACAGGGTGAGAGGAGAGAGAGATAAGAGATGGAGAGACAGAGTAGAGGAGTGGGAGAAGGGAGGGAGAGAGTGAGAGCAGACAAGAGAAAGAGTGGGAGGAGAGGTAGAGAAGAGATACAATGAAAGAAGAGAGAAGAGAGTGAGATGAGCGAGCGTGAGAAGAGAGAGAGGGAGAGAGCAGAATGAGAAAAAAAGGGAGACAGAGAGAGTAGAAGGGAGACAGTGAGAAAGGGGGAAGGACAGAGTGAGACGAGATGGAGAGAGCAGAATGAGAGAAGAGAGGGAGAGCAGAGACAAGAGAAAGTGGGAGGAGAGGTAGAGACAGAGTGAAAGGAGAATGAGATGAGACAGAGAAGAGAGTGGGGAGAGAGCAGAATGAGAGAAAAAAGGGAGAGTGAGAGAAGAGATGGAGTGACTGGTAGAAGAGAGGGAGAGACAGAGCAAGAAGAGAGGGAGATGAGTGAGATTGAGAAAAGAGACGAGAGAGAGGAGGGAGAGACAGTGAGAAGAGAGGGGAGACAGAGAAAAGAGGGATATTGAGAGGAAGATACAGAGTGAAAAGAGAGGTAGAGAGAGCATAGAGAAGAGAGGGAGAGACAGAGCATGAGAAGAGTGGCAGAGAGAGAGGAGCGAGGGAGAGACAGTGAGAGTAGGAGGGAGGAAAGGGAGAGGAGAGGGGTAATGAGTGGGAGAGAGGGAGATAGAGTGAGACAGGAGAAAGAGTGGTAGGAGAGGTAGAGACAGAGTGAAAGGAGAGTAAATAAATAAAAATCTTTATTTAGAGAAAGTAACTTATTTGGATTATACCAATTTTCAATAAGTGAGAAAAGAGACTAGAGAAGAGAGGGAGTTGGAGGATAGAGAAAACAGGGGGGAGACAAGAGTGAGAGGAGACAGATGAGAGGGGGATACAGTGAGAGAAGAGAGGGAGATACAGAGAAGACAGGAGAGGGAGAAACAGAGTGAAAGGAGAGAAGAGTGAGAGTA
>MJUT01035496.1:0-13894 GCA_002080005.1 Gigantidas platifrons
TTGTGTTGGATTGTCTGCTTTGTTCTAGGTCATCATGTTGTGTTGGATTGTCTGCTTTGCTCTAGGCCATCATGTTGTACTGGATTGTCTGCTTTGTTCTAGGCCATCATGTTGTGCTGGATTGCCTGCTTTGTTCTAGGTCATCATGTTGTGCTGGATTGTCTGCTTTGCTTTAGGCCATCATGTTGTACTGGATTGTCTGCTTTGTTCTAGGCCATCATGTTGTGCTGGATTGTCTTCTTTGCTCTAGGCCATCAGGTTGTGCTGGATTGTCTTCTTTGCTCTAGGCCATCATGTTGTGCTGGATTGTCTGCTTTGCTCTAGGCCATCATGTTGTGCTGGATTGTCTGCTTTGCTCTAGGCCATCATGTTGTGCTGGATTGTCTGCTTTGTTCTAGGCCATCATGTTGTGCTGGATTGTCTGCTTTGTTCTAGGCAATCATGGTGTGCTAGGTTGTCTGCTTTGTTCTAGGCCATCATGTTGTGCTGGGTTGTATTTAGGCCATCATGATTTGTTGGATCGTATGCTTAGTTCTAGTCCATTCTGTTGTGCTGGATTGTTTGAGTTTTATTTCACTGTCACAATAGTCCGTATGTACACATGCTTCTTCTGCACTATGATACATTATTACACTTTAATTATAAACATGTTAAGAGGCTCCCAGGAGCCTGTAATCGCTCACCTGGTTTTCAATTTTACATCTAAAGTTAATAGAAAATGGGGTGTTACACATAATTTTGAAAGTGGCCCACCCAAAGATCATTTCAACTAACATTTCTGAGCAAAAGATTTAGATGTGATTTTTTTCTCATAATATTCCTAAATGGAATAAACTGGCTGAACAAATCTCACAGAAAAACCCAGAATATATGTTAAACTACTCATTGCCATGTAGCTGCAGTTAAAATTTGAGCTCATTTTGACTTATACTAGAGCAGTAATGGACAATTGAAGAAATTTCTATTTTTAGTAACAGCAGCCATCTTGAATGGAGGGCAGGGCTGTCCGACACAATTTTGAAAGGGACCCACACAGGGACCATCCCTGCCAGGTTTGGTTTAATTTGGCTCAGCCGTTTCAGAGGAGACGATTTAAATGTGATCTTTTAGCAAAATATGTCTAATTTGCATAATCGGTATAAATCGGCTGAAAGAAAAATTTCACAGAAAAACATGGAATATATGTTAAACCACGTACTCCTTGCCATGTAGCTGCAGTTCAAATTTGAGCTCATTTTGACTTATACTAAAGCAGCAATAGACAATTAAAATTTCATCCCCCCTTTTTTCTATTTCAAAATATGCCTAATTTGCATAATCTGTATAAATCGGCTCACAGAAAAAATGGAATATATGTTCAACTACTCCTTCCCATGTATCTGCAGTTAAAATTTGAGGTCATTTTGACTTATTATGGACAATTAAAGCAGCAATAGACAATTGAAGAAATTTCTATTTTTAGTAACAGCAGCCATCCTGAATGAAGGGCGGGGCTGTCGGACACAATTTTGAAAGGGACCCACACCGGGATCATCCCTGCCTGGTTTGGTTTAATTTGGTTCACCGGTTTCAGAGGAGAGGATTTAAATGTGATCTTTTGTAAAAATCTGCCTAATTTGCATAATCGGTATAAATCGGCTAAAAGAAATATTTCACATAAAAACACAGAATATATGTTAAACTACTCCTTGCCATGTAGCTGCAGTTAAAATTTGAGCTCATTTTGCCTTATACTAGAGCAGTAATGGACAATTGAAGACATTTCTATTTTTAGTAACAGCAGCCATCTTGAATGGAGGGCAGGGCTGTCGGACACAATTTTGAAAGGGACCCACACAGGGACCATCTCTGCCTGGTTTGGTTTAATTTGGTTGACCGCTTTCAGAGGAGAAGATTTAAATGTGATCCAGTGATTGGGATTAAAACAAATTCAATGGGACTATGGCCCCCTTCCCTTCCTTGTCAATGGGACATTTTTGATATGAATGGGCCATAATGACAGAATTATGCACCAAACTCCAGTGTGAAAAATAATGTAGAATAAAAATATTTAACAAACTTTAATACATGGGTGGAGGAGATATATAAACTATCTGACAACTCACACCCTTCTGTTTGAATAAATATGATGAAGGACATACGAGCTTGAACTTAACACTTTTTTTAATTCTTGGCTTAAACCTTGATCTGGACAAAAAAATCCATCTGATATGCATGATAAATGCCGTTCAATGCATGAAAATTCCCATTTCACGTTTCCCGGGGAAAGTGACATGCTGATCGGTATCCGATACTTCCCGCCGGGAAAGTGTTAAGTCCGTTGTTGCTCGTTGTACTTTGCGGTTATCAGATATATCAGTTTTTGAAACTGGTTTACTATTTATTTAAGCCTGAATTCCGTATGTAAAGTAACTCGAATAATACTGCGCCCTCTATCGGCACTATCGCTGGACGAGGGCTTGAACGCTCTTAATGGTAAAAATCCGTCAGCTGCTATCTGGTTCAGACAACCAATCAAATGTCCGATATTAGCGCGTATGCGCATTGGTGACTTCCTTTACTTCCGTTTGTAAATATTGACAAAACAAACACGGAGAATGATTGTGCATGTGCTTTTGCATATTTAGAAAACAAATACACCTTTATTCTCATAATTATGATTTAAATTGCGATAGATTCACAAATCTTTAAAGATTTAAATAAATAAAACACTGTGTAATCATTTTTTGAAGTTTTTATGTTTTAATCTAAATTTGCTAAAATGTCACAATACACATTTAACATGTATGTGGGACTATAAAAGTGACTTTTTATGATTATTGTTAGCAAAGGCACTCGTGGCACGGAATTACTACCCCTTTCTGATTACTTGTTTATTTTCAATAAAATTTCTTTATTATTTCATCTCTTTTTCCTGAATTTATTGTGGATAATAGGGTCGACACACGTAACTTGCCGTTAGCATAAGATTGTATAAATATGGATATTCACAAGTTAAATTAAGGAAAATGGGATGAAATAATAAAGAAATTTTAATGAAAATAAATATGTAAACAGAAAGTTGATTATTTCATAAATTTTTAATTTAAATACCCATCACAATATCGTTAAATTATTATCCTGATTTTTTTTAAACCATTTTTGTCTTTTTAATTGATAACTGACCCATGTTAGGCTAAATAAATGAAATGTGACTTAATGTGGTAATTATATAAATCCTTGCCTTCTATAAATTTTAATTTCTTATCTAATTCTTATTCTTATTACGTAACAATATGGCCAAATAGATGGCTTCACAGTATGAGCTATATCTGTATATTGGTTACATCGATCCTGTATATTACAACTGACAGCTAATGCATGACAAACAATTTTAATCAGCCATCAGTATCATAAAATACCTTTTTCAAAATGTTCATTTTAAATAATATTAAATAATCATTATAAGAATGAATTCAATTCAAGCTTTTCTTTACTTTCCAATTTTGAAATAAAAATCGATATGTTTAAATATTTAAAAAATAGTAATTGTTCATCTAAGTTTTATTTCATGTTTGGTTGTACATATTTATCCGGATATGTGTATTGCATACAGCATTACATCATCTGATCGCTTCATTGGACACATTTACAAACACTTTAGCTCCTCCTATTTTAATGTCATAATACCCATAAGTCATAGCGATTTACTATTTCCTGTTTGACGGATTTTTTCAATGAATGCATCCAGGCGTTAATGTAGCGACCAGCGGGAGCGTAATATAACGACTGGATTATTCGGGTTATATGTAAAGGTATAAAATTGTATGTATACAAGGTACCAGATATCGATGTCGATTTGCAGTCGAACTTTCACAGATCATTTTGAAATAAAAACTAAATTATAAATTAGATACAGTGATTGGGATTAAATTTTTTTCAATGGGACTATGTCCGTACAGTCTTGACAGAACGGTTCGGCTGTATGTACGTCTGACTTCATCAGAAAACGAATGTGTGCATATGACGCGGAGTTTTTATGTGGAAATGCGCCATTTCGTCGGGTAATGCGACTATGGCGCGGGGCGCCTGGTAATCCCAATCAATGGTGATCTTTTGTCAAAATCTGCCTAATTTGCATAATCGTTATAAATCGGCTGAAAGAAATATTTCACAGAAAAACACGGAATATATGTTAAACTACTCCTTGCCATGTAGCTGCAGTTAAAATTTGAGCTCATTTTGACTTATACTGAAGCAGCAATGGACAATTAAAATTTCATCCCCCTTTTTTCTATTTTTAGCATGGCGGCCATCTTGGTTGGAAGTCGGGATCTCCGGACACAATTTTGGAAGGGGGCCATCCAAGGACCATTCCACCAAAATTTGGTTGCAATTGGTCCAGTGGTTTCTGAGGAGAAGATTAAAATGTGAAAGTTTACGACGTAACTTCAAGATGGGTAATCAGATTTACTTCAGAATTAGATCTTAACATACTAAACATTTTTGCAGTTTAAACTTAACATCTATCTCTTATAGTTTTTGAAATATAAGATGAAAAGTGTTTAAAATTTAGAAAATTTTATGAAAAAAAGGGGCAATAACTCCCTGATGGGTAATCAGATTTACTTCAAAATTGCAGGGCAGGTAGATCTTGGCATGCTGCACATTTTTATAATTTAAACTTAAAAGCAATCTCTTTTGTTTATTAAATAAAGAACAAAAAGTATTGAAATTTTAAAAATTTGATGGAAAAAGGGCAATAACTCCAAAATGGGTAATAGGATTCACTTCAAGATTTCAGGGTAGGTAGATCTTAACATGCTGCACATTTTTACCCCATGTCACATTTTTGATATTACTAACGGTTTCTGAGTTATTACCCAAAACCTGCAATTTTACCATATGTTCTATTTTTAGTAACAGCGGCCATGTTGAATGGTGCATGCCATCACCGAACACAATTTTTAAACTAAACACCCTAGTGATGATTCAGACCAAGTTTGGGTACAACTGGTCTAGTAGTTTCAGAGGAGAAGATTTTTGAAAAAGTTTACGACGTACGATGGACGGATAGACGAAAGGACGACGGACACCAAGTGATGGCAAAAGCTCACGTGGCCTTTGGCCAGGTGAGCTAAACAGTACAATCTATTATCATATGCCTTTTTTTATATATATTGCCATTTGAGATCCAATTATCCAAATATTGCTGAAAGTGGCATTAAACACCAAAAATCAAAATCATCAAACCAATTATCAAGAGGTGGTTGTGATCCCATCAACTGGTGTAACATTTGTTTGTCCCAAGCCGGAATCTGAATTTCCAATGTCACATCTCGTGGTCTTTTTTTCTTTTTGGTGTTTAGTTTCAGTTAAGATACGAGATGATTGTTCGTTTTGTTAATATTGATGTAATTGATGACCATTGCTGCTTAAACTGTCTTTTTGTGAGAGCTGATTGTTTGCTTTGTTGATGTGGTGTCAAACCACTAATTCACCAATCAAAGCTTAGAACATATCTTTAAAGAAAAAAGTTCCTTTCACTTTGTAGTATTGTGAACACTACTGCATGGAATGGAATAATTAAAATTGATAATAAGTTAAATATATAGGGATTATTTTGAGCCCATATTTGATGGATTTAGTTGTATTTTAATACCTCTACAAATGATTTGATGCATAATTTATAAATACTGAATTTCTGGGGGGGGGTGACTGAGCTTTTTTTTTTTTTTAGAGTATGTGTTTTCCATAGCCTGGCATTTCACTGCAAGATTTTAAACACGCCCTGATATTTTGACAGAATGTAGAGGAATCATGTACGTTTCAGAAAATATATGGTCTTGGAAAGGCTAAACATAAGATAAAGTGGCCAGGTAGGCTCGAAAAAACACAAATTTAGTAGATAATGTTAAAGAAATTAATTAGTGGTATATTACACCTTAGTTTAATTGATGACCATCACTCTTTAAACTTTCTTTAGGTGAGAGGTGATTGTTCTTTTTGTTAATGCTAGTGTAATTGATGACCATCACTGTTTAAACTTTCTTTTCATTATTAGGTAAACCAAATTTAAGTATAAATCTGGTACATGTACATTATTCACTGATCTTGTACCAAAGTAGTACAGTCAAACCTGTCTATAGTGGTCACCTGGGAGAGATTCACAAAATGACCGTTAAATACATGTGACCTTTATGTGAAGGGTTTTGATTTTTTGACAAAATATTGCACGTTAGTTGTAAATAAACATTTTTCATTACATCTTACGTTTTTAATAATGTTTACTGGTTATTTTGTTCCTGTCGTAATTTTACTCTGGTTTACATTTATTTTTGATGAAATTATCTCAATGATATGATTTGAATAAGACATACAAATAAATAAATAAAGATATTTAATAAACAAAAGTACAATTTCCGGTAACACGAGGATGGACTGGGAACGTTGTTTTCAAAATCGTAAAGAATCTCGCATTTTCTTTAAAGAATGTTCATTATCTGGGTATGACCAACACCCATCTCCTCGCCCACAGCCCGACAACTTTTCCCAACATCAAAATGATTTATCGCTTTCACTTTGTTGTCAAATTTCAAAGCTTTCCTATTAACGGATGTTGATGATTTTGACATGATGCATTATCTACAAAATATTTTTGGTGAGTGAATTTCTATTCTGGTCGTAATGAATAAAAATCCCCAATAACGCCCGGGGATAAACTGTCCTTTATGTCATTTACGATTCACAAAGCAAAATGTGTTTGTTTATTTAATTAATTAAATTACTCAATATATTTTGTAACACCTCATGATTTTTGGTATACATTTGAGAAAAATACTGATCTTCCGAAATCACTTCCGGTATTATTTTAAAATAAAATTGACCGTTATTCATAGGGTTTTACACTGAAAATTACTTATAAATGGTGACCGCTGACCGCATTGAACAGGTGACCGCTATATCGAATTAAAATATATAGTAAAATGCACAGGGAGAGCACGAAAGTGACCGTTATGAGCAGGTGACCATTATATAAAGGTGACCGTTACGGCAGGTTTGACTGTATACATCTATCTATTCATTATCATATTTATTGACTGACTTATATGTGATCTTCCTGTGTCGCCCTTGCTTGTTTAAAAGGTGAAGCATTATCATCAAGCGAAGCAGTGTTTGCTGCTCTTTCTGTGAAAATAACAAAAGATGAGCCATGAAAACATATTTTAAATAAACAGTGTAATGTGTGTTGTAATAAAATATGCATCCATGCCAAATGTAATAAAAATGTAGATATTCAAGTTATTGCACGCAACACCTTTCTGTAATAACATTCATCAGGTCCTCAAAAGATTGTAAAGCCAAAAATAAAAGATAAAACAGACAAAATCAGCAATGGTCTCCTATGCCTGAGGGCGAGAACGTTAACCTTAGTCTTAATAATTACATTATTTAGAAATTGTAAATATCAATATTAAATATATCTTAACAAATCTATGTCAGTGTCGAAAATACTGACTACTGGGCGGATGATACGATCAATGATTAATATAAATACCACATGGGCGGATGATACGATCAATGATTAATATAAATACCACACTGTGAGATGAGGAATATCGTATTCCTAAATACAGACAATGGGCATTTAATTGCTACATTTTTAGAGAATTTTCTTGCTTTTGCTACATTTTTGGTTATTTTTCCTTTTGCTACATTTTTGGTTATCTTCCCATTAGCTACATTTTTTGTTATTCTTCCCTTAGCTACATATTTGGTTATTTTTCCCTTAGCTACATTTTTAGAGAATTTTCTTGCTTTTCCTACATTTTTGGAGAATTTTTCTTCTTTTTGTTACATTTTTGGAGAGTGTTCTTTCTGTCGCTGCATTTTTTGGAGAATGTTTTCCTTTCGCTACATTTTAGAGAAATATTTTCCTTTGCTATATTTTTGGAGAATTTATTTCGGAATCCTTTTGCTACATTTTTGGTTATCTTCCCCTTAGCTACATTTTTTGTTATTCTTCCCTTAGCTACATATTTGGTTATTTTTCCCTTAGCTACATTTTTAGAGAATTTTCTTGCTTTTCCTACATTTTTGGAGAATTTTTCTTCTTTTTGTTACATTTTTGGAGAGTTCTTTCTGTCGCTGCATTTTTTGGAGAATGTTTTCCTTTCACTACATTTTAGAGAAATATTTTCCTTTGCTATATTTTTGGGGAATTTATTTCCGAATCCTTTTGCTACATTTTTGGTTATCTTCCCCTTAGCTACATTTTTGGTTATCTTCCCCATAACTACATATTTGGTTATCTTCCACTTAGATACATTTTGGTTATCTTCCCCTTAACTACATTTTTGGTTATCTTCCCCTTAACTACATTTTTTGTTATTTTTCTCTTAGCTACATTTTTAGAGAATTTTCTTGCTTTTGCTCTATTTGGAGAAGCTACATTTTTGGAGAATGCTCTTCCTTTTGTCACATTTTTGGAGAATGTTCTTTCTGTTGCTGCTATCACTGTTATTTACATCTTTACCTTTAGGGGACCATTATTACCTCATTAACATTTAGACATTGACCCCGCAAAATGTGGCCGATAGCTATAATATTCGACCTCTTGTAGAACAACTATGCTGGATGTTAGGTTCAAGAAATATATTTGTATTTGTAGAGTGGGAATATGTTAGCATTATTTTATTTAATATGGCATATATTGTGTTTCTGGATATTGTATAACATTCTTTTCTTACGGCACATCACTTTATTACTTTCGTATGTTATATTCGAGTAAAACTTTTTAACTTACAAAATGTTATTGTTCCTAAGCTTCTTGTTGTCAGGAATAAAGCAGAAATACTGTTCACTTGACACTCTCTATGCCCATGTATATTGTACATTGATAATACTAAAAAAAAATATACAGAGCCGTATTAAATTCTGCGCACCTCCTAACGATTCCAAGGACGACTACATTGTGAATAAAAAGTACCTCTATGTAAATTTGGTATCAAAAGAAAGATAAATCATTCTTCTTTCCAACGATTAAAAACTTTAATATAACAAGAACAATAACTAATAAAACGAATGGAAAATATGTACATATCCTACGTTTCTGCTGATGTTGACATGTTTTATAAGTCTGCTCAGCACTTCCTGTACCAGGTGTGGAGGGCTTGGAATGCAGCAATTGAGGCAATATTTGGTAGGTGGGAGCTTGGTGTAGTAGACAATGTTTACATAAGAAACAGACTTACAATACATAATTTATTAGTATAGATATACATTGTATCAGTCAATCAATCAATCACTCAATCACAGTTAATATTTCTCTTACTTGATGTATTACTTTCTTGCAGCCTTGATGGAGTGCCATGCCGTCTTTCCAAACTTTGATAATACAGTTTGTCTTTTGCAAGAAGCAAGTGTGTCCCATTTGCATCCACATTGATTTTTATTCTGGATATCTCATTCGGATACGACCTCGAGTAGACGATAATCTGTCTTCGTAGTAACTTCGCCATAGTCTCTACTACAATGTCTTCTACATTTTCTTTGTCCTTTGCAACTGTATCAATGTATATCTTCCAGTTGTCCCTTGTGAAGTTTGCAGACTTAATTTCATTCTGTGACATAAAATAAAATTCTATTTTACTATTCTAATCACTGTGTACATCATTATTAGTTCTACTAAAGAGATGTGATGACCCTAACAATCACACATGGCCATCGGAAAACAATAGAGGAGAAAAATGGTCAGCTTTGAAATTTATTTGTAAACATAATTCTATATTATCAGGGCAGATCCCAATGACATCTCATTAATATCATATCTTCCACTTGCTCCCCTTTACTGATATGTCATGGTGTGGGAGTTCTTCGGGAAGTGCCATTATGTTCAATCAAAATGAAGATTGAGACAATATGAAAATGTTTTTCAACTGTTTAGCATGATACGTGCAATCCGCTTGGCTGAAAAATATATTTATCGACCATTCATTGTATATTCATGACATAAGGTCACACAAGTGCGGCCCGTAATGGGAGTTTCCTCAGATCTCTGTAACATATCAGTAAATGGGAGCAAGGGAGAGATCTGATTTTCATCAGTACAGCTCCATTAACAATACGAAATAGAAAATTGAAGCCAATCATAATCATAACAAGAATATTACGATTTAATCACATTCATTTCTAACTAGTATATAAACTTGTGGAGCCAGATTTGTTCATAGATACAACAAACGATCAAACCAATTCTCTTGGGACGCTGTCTACCATGACATAGGGAAGACAGACGCCAAGTGATGGCAATAGCTCACCTTTCATTTGAGCTAAAAATCGTGTAACGACAGTTTATTTTAATTTTTTCACTGAAAAAAAATGTATGTGTTTTTCTATGATAATGTTGAGATTTGTGTTCGGCTTAAAATTTTGAAATAGTCTATTGATTACAAATTAAAGTATTTCTGCTATCATAGTGTGTTGAACGACTGCAATGTGGAGAGACAAATCCCAGATGGTGACTAGAATACCATGTGTTCAGACTTTCATTTTTAACAAATATTCAGCAATCAATTTGTAAAATGTTTCATTCTTGTAATTCGTCAATTTCATTAACAAAAATAACCTATTTGAAAGAAAATAGTATTTTTTGTATGCTTAATGTCATATGTATGCGTTTTTGTATGTTTAATGAGATATGTATGTGCTTATATATGTTTAATGAGATATATATGTGTTCATGTATGTTTAATGCCATATATATGTGTGTATATATGTTTAATGACATATGTATGTGTGTATATATAAAGGTAAAGGTAAAAGGTAAAATATATTTAGGTTTAAAAATTTCAACATCATACACAAGTGTTTAAAAATTTCTCGTTAAGTTAAAAATAAAACATAAAACTGCCATCTTTAACTGAAACTTCAATCCACTAATTGTAGCTGCTGAGAACTTTCTCACCAAGGATAGCCCATGAAAGCCATTCAGCGTATTTCCAATGGGGTCCTTTATAAGTATCAGCTTAAAGTTCAAGTGGACATTAAAAGATCAACATGAGCGGGTAGAGGGATTACTTAATTTTAAAATAAGTACATTATCTATGAAAATATATATGTATATATAATTGTCATTATTATGATATGACACGTCTTTCCCGTTCTTCACTGGTATGTATCAGGTGGCACTTCACTTCTTTTTTTAAATCTTTGCAAATCATTGATGGAATTGATCGAATCGGGTAGAGAATTCCAATCATGGATTCCATTGTAGTAAAACGTTGTTGATTCGATGCCTTTAATTTTTGGTGTAACATAATTAATCTGTCTTGATCTAGTATTATGGGCATGATGTTCATTAATTTTGATGAAATTATTTTTCAAATAAGAAGGACATGTATCATAATAGATTTTATGAGCATGGTTCAATCAAAGCTGTTTTACTCTATTTTCAATATTTAAAAATCCTAGACTAGATAATTCAGCTTGCTTTATACTAGTTCTTTGGCCCATGCTTTTGATGAATCCAACTGTTTTGTTTTGTGCCACTTGCAGTTTGTTTTTTAAAGCACGAGTTATACCAGCGTACCAGGAGGAACAAGAATAATCAAAATGACATTGAATAAGTGCCATACTTAAAGTTTTCCGCGTTTCGGCAGATAGACAATTTGCCTTTCTATACATAAACCTCAACCGGGAATTAACCTTTTTAATAATAGAGTTAGCTGTTTTTTCGCCAGACAGGTTTTGATCAATGTCAATGCCTAAATATTTAACACTATTTTGTGAATTTATTATATGACCATTACAGTTAATTTGAAATTCAGTTACATTTTTTAATTTTCTCTTTGGACCAAAAAGAATGCATTCTGTTTTACCAAGGTGGAGAGAAAGTTTGTTGTCAACGAGGCATTCACTACAGGATTCGAGTTCTTGACCAAGTTTTTGAGAGATAAATTCAGGATTTTTATGAGAAAACATAATAGTACTGTCATCTGCGTACAGAAGTAATTTACAGTCTGAGTTAATGCTTATGGACATATCATTGACATATAAAGGAAAAGTAAAGGACCTAGAATACTTCCCTGTGGAACACCACAGCTACTGTTTGCTGGGTTGGATTCTGTGCCATTAACATTAACCAACTGTTGTCCGCCTGTTAAATACGATTCAACCCATTTAATGTTAGATACTCCCATCGCTTGAAGCTTGTTGCAAAGAATTTGATGATCGACCGTATCGAATGCCTTTTGAAGATCTATCATTACCATACCAGTGAAGAGGCCTTTAGATGTTTGAGATTTAATATGACCAAAAAGATGAATAAGGCAGGTATCGGTGGAATAAGCCCTTCTGAATCCAGATTGAAGTTCATATAGCAAGTTGTTTTTTTACTAAATATGATTCTAGCTGTTTATATACTGCTTTTTCTAAAATTTTTGATATAATACACAGTATACTTATTGGTCTATAATTTCCAACCTCTGTTCTTTTGTTTTTCTTAAATAATGGTTTGACCCGTGCTGATTTTAATTGATCGGGAAATATACCACTCGTTATTGATAAATTTACAATGAAATTGATGGGCTTTGTTAGTGTTGTAGCCGCATCTTTGACGAACTTTGCTGGAATGTCGTCTAACCCTGTGCTTTTAAATGAATTAAGATGACACAATTCCTTATATATAAATTCCTCGGACACAGGACTTATTTCAAGTTGTAATCTATTGATATTAACTCTACTATAAAACTGTTGGAAAAGAGTAGAGGCTACGTGGAATATATTTGGAGATGGAGGCAACTTTTCAACAAGCTTCGATGCCACGGTTGTGAAAAAATTATTGAAAATGTTTGCGATGTCATTTAAATTATGACAATTTTGACCATCCACCTTCAGAACAACACAAGCATTGTTTTTTCGTTTTGAACTATAACCTAAAGTTTTCAGCTGTTCTCATAATTTTTTTCGGAGTGTTTTTGTTTTCTTCAATTTTATTTGCGACGTATTCTTCTTTAGCCTTTTTTACATTTCTTTGTACCAAATTTCGCAATTTACAGTAATCCAAATATAAATGTTTACTACCTGTTTTTTTTTATATGATATTAAATATTGATCTCGTTTTCTAATATTATCTAAAATTTCTGAAGTCATCCATGGTTCGGAATTCTGTTTAATTTTTATTTCTTTATATGGAGCTATTGAATTTAAAGTTGATTGAAATAATTTTCGAAAAATTTCCCATGCTTGATTTACGTTTCTGCATAGATAAGAGTTTCAACCAGTCAGTTTGTTCAAGTTTTTCTATAAAGGCTTCTTGTGTATAATGTTTTAATGATCGTATATGTACAGTACTCTCCTTACCTGTGTGTTCTCTAGTGCAAAAAATGGCCACTAATTCCAACTTCAATGACACCGGATTGGCAAATCTGTTCACTAGTATTACATAAAATATGGTCTATTAAAGAACTACTGGATGATGAAATTCGCATTGGTTTGGAAATTAATTGTTCCAATGCATACATGTTAAGGATATTTGAGTATTTTTTGCATATATCAAAATTTTTGTTTTTCATACAAATATTAAAATCGCCAAGAATTATGATTTCACACTCTGGTCCTATTTTGTTCAGAATAAGGTCAAACAGTTCCAGAAAATTGTTTTGCTTTGGTGGCCTATAGCAAGTTCCTACTATTATAGGTTTGGATTTAGGTAATAACAACTCTATCCATACATATTCTAGCTCATCGACTGAGATGTCTTGTACTAAAGTAAAAGAGATGTCATCTCTAATATAAGAGCAAACTCCACCACCATTTCTAGTTCTATGCTTCCTCACAATACTGTAATTTTCAATCCAGATTTCTGCATCGGTAACAGAATCGTCGAGCCATGTTTCCGAAATAGATATCACTG
>MJUT01035499.1:1620-22230 GCA_002080005.1 Gigantidas platifrons
TTTTTTTTAAAGATTTGAACACTGGCAGAGACCCTCAGAATGCAGGATTAAGGGTCTAATTTTTCAAATTTTTCTTGGGGTGGTAACCCCTCCTTAGATTAGGATCGCTTTGTGATCTCCATTTTGTCTGTCTGATAACACAAAATTACTTAGGACAAATTGTCTGATAGAAATTGTCTTATATTGGACAGTTGTCCTGTGCTTGTAAAATTGTAGCAGAAACTCTGATATACAATATTTTAATTAATTGAGTTATAGTTCTAAAAACATAATGAATTGAAGGATCGAAAAAGAAAGTTTTAATATCTTGGCTGTGTGCCATTGGTTCGAGTTCGTTTGTTCTGGTGAGGCTTCTTGGCAAGTTTCTGGGGTTTGGGAACTTCGAAATCTGAACATGTAGATTTGAAGGCTGTGACTAGAGTAGTGTGGTCGTTCAACAACTTTTGAAATAAGTGCTCACGCTGTTCGTGTGTCTTTGAAAACCAACATTGGTGAACAACACTATGTCTTTTGTATCTCCCACAGAGTTCGTAGTTTCCGGTACCATAAAGAGATCGTTTTAAGTTTACATGTTGAATACGAACGACGTTCAATGACTTGGTTTTCAGCTCAGGAATGGGTTGTGGCGTCCAATCAACGGGTTGTTGTTTGTCCATAATCGGGTCGTGCTGTAGTTGTGATTTTGGCTGAAGAACGTGGTCTTTTAGTCGGTCTCTAAGACCGGCTGTTGTAATACGACTCGAAGTATGGATACTTGGTACATAATGCATTCGATAGCAAGTTGAATTCGGACAGGTCACATGCATTCAGTAAACCGTTGTAACCAAACATTTCTGATAATATTTCAGCTCGGTCTTTATCAGTGACGCCGGTTTTGCTTTGCAAATGGTCGGATATGTTGTCTTTGATATGTTTGATACACAGAAGGCGTTGAGCATTAGGAAATACATTATCGATGGCTTTGGTCAAACCAGATTCATCGTCGCTGGCGATGCGAATGTCTATATGTCTTATAGTTTCGGACAGTCTAGTTTTTATATGAGACAGAAATGTATGGTAAGATAGGAAGGATCCATCCCAATGAAGAAACATAGGTCCGACAAATATTAGATGGTTGTGACTTTTTGTCCTGTGACTTTTTGTCTGTGACTTTTTGTCCGTGACTTTTTGTCCTACAATCTATACAGGAAGACCCCGTACTGTGTATCCACCTATTTTGAGATGCAATTCAATATAAAAAAACAACCTGACCATGTTGTTACATTATACGAATTAGATAAGAAATTGAAATTTATAGAAGATATTTCTACACATTTATAAGAAAAAAAAATGTATTTTTTAAATACAAATAAATTGGAAGATGGCTTGAAAATCGAAAACGCAAAAGAGTTGCATTTTGTATCCATGTTTATAAAACTTTAAACTTTATTATTAAACACAATTTATAAGTCTTAGTATAATAAAAGGGGTCTTGAGCAAGGTTTTTTTCACACCTGTGATAGGTGTATTTGTGTATCATGAATGCACGATGCGATATGGCATGCTGAAATGGGTGATGTTTTGACAGGTACCGGAACTTTCTCGTACACATTGTATTTACTTAGACAATGTTTTAATGGAAAAATATTTTTATCAATAGTAATATGTAGTTGCTTTATACCAGAAATAACTAAAAAACTGTTTAAAGATTACCTTTAAATGGACTATAGTAGCAGTACTTATAAGTATTATATGTGGTATGATACCGCTGACCAGTGAGATAATTTCTCTCAGGCCGCCAATTGTCGGTATGATACCGCTGACCAGTGAGAGAATTTATTTTTAGCTTACGTAAAAAAAATAATTTCCGTTAATTTAGTAACTTTTTTATTAATGAACGGATTTTAAATTTTGGAATTAAATATTAAACCTTAGAAGCTAAATATATATAATTTACAAACATGTTTTCTTTATTTCCAAAAAACTATTGCTGTTTATTTTTTATTACGTATGACTTATGTAATTGACAGGATGTACCCAATATACAGGAAGACCCCGTACTGTGTATCCACCTATTTTGAGATGCCATTCAATGAAAAAAACCAACCTGACCATGTTGTTACATAATACGAATTAGATAAGAAATTGAAATTTATAGAAGATATTTCTACACATTTATAAGAAAAAAATATAAATTAATTTTTTAAGTACAAATAAATTGGAAGACGGCTTGCAAATCGAAAACGCAAAATAGTTGCATTTTGTATCCATGTTTATTAAACTTTAAACTTTATTATTAAGCACACTTTATAAGTCTTAGTATAATAAAAGGGGTCTTGAGCAACGTTTTTTTCACACCTGTGATAGGTGTATTTGTGTATCATGAATGCACGATGCGATATGGCATGCTGAAATGGGTAATGTTTTGACAGGTACCGGAACTTTCTCGTACACATTGTATTTACCTAGAAAATGTTTTAATGGAAAAATATTTTTATCAATAGTGATATGTAGTTGCTTTATACCAGAAATAACTAAATAAACTGTTTAAAAATTACCTTTAAATGGACTATAGTAGCAGTACTTATAAGTATTATATGTGGTATGATACCGCTGACCAGTGAGATAATTTCTCTCAGGCCGCCAATTGTCGGTATGACACGGGTACGTCTAGACACCGCTCAGGACTCCTGAGTGCACTCAGGACCTCCAAAGTGCACTCGGGACATGATGCGGTCATTTTAGTTTGACATAGGACATGCATATGACTTCAGTACATCATAGTTATTGAACTATCAAAGGTTTGTGCAGATAACTTGAACGATTTAGGAGTTATGAAGGATTTTCTTATATCCCTTTGACATGCCGCCCATTACACAACCGGATGACTGATCGATCATGTATGAAAATCCAATAAACAAATTACTATCGTTTCTTGGCCAAATAAATTACACCATAAAAAGGATTTTTATATATTTTATCAAGGATGTATATATACGTCATTGATTGTATTTAATAAATAACTATTCATAGTTTTTTTTTGCATAAATTCTATGCAGCTTAAAATTATTTTTAAAAGTACATCCTAAATGGAATTATTTTTAAATAAAAGTACATACTATGCAAATTAGAGTTTTTTTTTAAAAGTACATAGTTTATAAAATAGAATTATTAAAGAAGAGATGATAATTTGTCTGCACATTTTTTTAATGTACGTGTACTTGTTACTTGTTGAATGTGTATTTAAGATAATATAACAGAAGTAAAACACAATATACAATATTTTAATTAATTGAGTTATAGTTCTAAAAACATAATGAATTGAAGGAGCGAAAAAGAAAGTTTTAATATCTTGGCTGTGTACGATTGGTTCGAGTTCGTTTGTTCTGGTGAGGCTTCTTGGCAAGTTTCTGGGGTTTGGGAACTTCGAAATCTGAACATGTAGATTTGAAGGCTGTGACTAGAGTAGTGTGGTCGTTCAACAACTTTTGAAATAAGTGCTCACGCTGTTCGAGTGTCTTTGAAAACCAACATTGGTGAACAACACTATGTCTTTTGTATCTCCCACAGAGTTCGTAGTTTCCGGTACCATAAAGAAATCGTTTTAAGTTTACATGTTGAATACGAACGACGTTCAATGACTTGGTTGTCAGCTCAGGAATGGGTTGTGGCGTCCAATTAACGGCTTGTTGTTTGTCCATAATCGTTCGTGCTGTAGTTGTGATTTTGGCTGAAGAACGTGGTCTTCTAGTCGGTCTCTAAGACCGGCTGTTGTAATACGACTCGAAGTATGGATACTTGGTACATAATGCATTCGATAGCAAGTTGAATTCGGACAGGTCACATGCATTCAGTAAACCGTTGTAACCAAACATTTCTGATAATATTTCAGCTCGGTCTTTATCAGTGACGCCGGTTTTGTTTTGCAAATGGTCGGATATGTTGTCTTTGATATGTTTGATACACAGAAGGCGTTGGGCATTAGGAAATACAGATCCATCGTCGCTGGCGATACGAATGTCTATATGTCTTATAGTTTCAGACAGTCTAGTTTTTATATGAGACAGAAATGTATGGTAAGATAGGAAGGATCCATCCCAATGAAGAAACATAGGTCCGACAAATATTAGATGGTCACTTGTTTCTTTATTTACAACTTGTATGTTTTTATAAACAAAGTTCCCAACATAAACTGCTCCCAAGTTAAAAGTTCTGTCAATACCAAGGATGTGATCTGGATTGGATTTCAAGAATTGTTGCATGTCTTTCATCTGGTCAGTAGTATAACCTTGTCCGAAACGTTTCCAATAGCACCCAATCGGCCTTTCTTCTTTGCGTTGTGCATCAAATTGCAAATTTGGTGGTGATCACGAGGTGCGCTGTCTAAGACTTTAAATGCTAAATCATTGCATATATCGGAGCACGACTGTTTTTGATTGAGACGACCTCGGTTTTCTTCTATTATTTTGGGGTCGGTTCGGACATATTCTTGGGAAGTCTGCTTTGCATTACCATGAGGTACACTATACCACGTGGACAGATACCGGAATATTCAACGATGGTTACATGCTGTCGAGATAAGTATTGTTCTGGAAGGTTCTCAAACCAACTTACACGTTTTTATACAAATTGTCCTTCTTCAAAGAAGTATAGTAACAATGGATTGTCACGACATCTCTGGATTTCTTAAGGTACATATATCTTCTTTCCTTTAGTCTGCAAATTTCAGTAATATTTTATAATTTAAAACTTTATATAAAAAATTCTCATTACAATTTAAAAATGAAAATTTCTTGTTGCAAAATGAACTTAAATGAACAGATAATTATTCTCATCTCATTTGCAATATCTGATAAAAAAAAAATCTCATTTTATATGTGCATATGTAAATTAAAAACAAATCACATTTTATATTGGGATAAATTCATTTAATTTAGTTCTAGGATAAAGAAAATCTCTTGGAAATATGGATAAAAAAATCAATTTCATATTGAAAAAAAATAATACCATTTTATTTCCGTATAGATTTGAATAAGTTTTCATTGCATATCTTAAACACATTCTAATATGGCGTCCTTCAAACGCTTAGAGTCCAAACCCGTGGTAAAAATAATATATACCTACACCCATTGTAATTTATGACGTCATCGACCATTTATAACAATATTTTACCAATTTTTACATATTAGAATCGAAATAATTCATGGAAGCCATATGTATATATTGATTTTACCACGGGTAGGCCCTTTATGTCAGCTTTTTACCCCTCACTAACGCTCGGGGTAAAACTACGTGACATAAAGGGCCTACCCGTGGTAAAAACAAAATATACATATGGCTTCCATAAATTATTTCTTAAACAATGTATTAATTTTGTATATATCATTTTTAGATTCTTCGTTTTTGTTTATTGCGTGATTGATGGCTATCTCCGCACCAATGGCTACAATAAACATGCGTTCACGCACGACTGACTACACAGATATGGCACGTGTCGCACAAAAATGGTTATAACTTAAAAAAATATTGATACTATCGATTTCAATCCTATTGCATACGATTGCAAATCAAATTTCAAATAAGATGATCTACTTTAATATCTGATAAGCCCCTTTTTTCATGTCCTGAGTGCACATTGTTTGTCCTGAGTGCACTCAGGAGTCCTGCGCGGTGATTAGACGTACTGGTATGATACCGCTGACCAGTGAGAGAATTAATTTTTAGCTTACGTAAAAAAAATAATTTCCGTTAATTTAGTAACTTTTTTATTAATGAACGGATTTTAAATTTTGAAATTAAATATTAAACCTTAGAAGCTAAATATATCTAATTTACAAACATATTTCTTTATTTCCAAAAAACTATTGCTGTTTTTTTTTTAATTACGTATGACTTATGTAATTGACAAAAAAATGTTCGTCAATTGACCCTTCCATTTAATTGTCACAATTTTTAAATTGATCATTCCATTTTTGATTACTATAAAACTAACGCCATGTTTCATCTCCTGGTTACAGCAGGGAGAATCAACTGCTTACACATATTCGGGAGGTCAAGTGTATACCTGCTTGAGTT
Organism: Gigantidas platifrons; assembly: GCA_002080005.1. Classification (NCBI taxonomy): domain Eukaryota; kingdom Metazoa; phylum Mollusca; class Bivalvia; order Mytilida; family Modiolidae; genus Gigantidas; species Gigantidas platifrons. Next base: position 7,675 of record MJUT01035499.1, read on the forward strand.
AAAAAATAAAGTCGCTCAGATGTTCATTAATTTTTTTATAATTCGCGCAAAGGAGTTCTCATTTTTAGAAGAGTCACACAGACTGATATCTGTTGTATCGGTAATTGTTTATTACATGTAGTTTTGGTCTAATGAACACATTACACAAACTGAAAAAAATCAGCACATCTTGATAAAACTGCTTGTATCTCCAATATTTATTAAATAATACATCACCAAACTTGGTCAACATTGTATCCTAACTCTGTTTGTTTGAAATGCATGTGCTTTGTGTTGATTAATTGTATCTATTACTTTCTTAGTAATTAGTGCACTAAGAAGTTGTTTGTGGTAATTCGACGGACCCGATTAATATCACTTTCAGAAGAAAAACCCACATCGGTGGTGTAATGGGTAGCGAGTTCGTCTCGAGTGCGGTAGATCGTGGGTTTGAGCTACGGTCAGGTTAAACCAAAACCAAAGTCTATTAAATTAGTGTTTGTTTCTTCTCCACTAAGTACTCAGCTTTAAGGAGAAGGAGTAAAAAATAGTTAGCTCAAAATCAGGATAATGTGTCCGAATAAAGCGCCATGTGTACCCTCGGACTGTTGTTTCAGTGAGCTAGTACTATACAAATCCAGTTAATAGTACATCATTATCATCTCATCGAATGTAGCTTATGATATAGCTGAAAATTGATCACGATTAACAACATTTAGCTTGGGAAGACCCGGACAGGTAGAGCGGACTGTTATACTGCGAAAAATAAAAATGTATACCATTATCTTAAACTTTAGGGCTTAATTTGCGAAACAATGAGAAATGATACAAGACAACAACCTAATTATTGTATGCATGTTTGTATGTCTGAAAATTATAAACAGCAATCCTGGAAGTTGAATAAAAAGCTGAGAAATGCTTTGTCCAACATTATGCTTCTGACGATTTGTTTATAGGGGTCATGGTGTTTAACGCCACTTTCAACAACTATTTTAATATTATATATTTCAGTTATATCGTGACGGTAAGTTTTATAGGTGGAGGAATCTTGAATACTCAATGCCCACCCAGGTACCATCCCTGCCAGGTTTGGTTTAATTTGGTTCAGCGGTTTCAGAGGAGAAGATTTAAATGTGATCTTTTATCACAAGAGGCCCCCAGGAGCCTGTAATCGCGCACCTGGTTTTCAATTTGACATCTAAAGTTAATAAAACAAAAGCATAAAGTTGTATCGAGTACACCTCGCCATGATCGGGATTCCAACTCACAATGTTGGTGGTGATAGGTACTGAATGCACATGTTGGTGTACATCCAACTACCATGCGATCACGACCACGAAGGCCCATTATTTATATAATCTGCTGAAGAAATAAGAGCATGCCGCGGGTGATGGATAGATTCATTATAAGACGAAATGTTCATTTTTGTCAGCAGAGTTAAGTGTTTTTTAAGTAATTCTTAATATTATTTTTTCTATGGGTCCGTGTTGTTAATCTTTTTAGCTTTCTCTGTGTGTGTTTTGTTTGTTTGTCTGTTTGTTTGTTTGTCTTCGTCTTGTGTCTTTTTTACCTTATGTTGCCATTGTCTCTGGATTGTCCATTTGTGATTGTTCCTTCGGTTCTCTCTAACGTTTATCTATATTTCTTTATTTATATGTATGGTCTTTGCATCGGTATATATCATTATTGCTCTTATTGTCTAAGACTGTATACTTATTGTGCTGATTCGACCAGGAAGCCAATGACGCATTTGATGATCCTATTTCTAATTGTTCTATTCCATATACTGATTTGAAGCCTTTTATTATGAAATATATTTTCAAACTCTGATAAGACGATTGGGACCAGCAAATTGCATGAAATACATTCCCTAGTTGGTAAGACGCCTTGTTCTTACGGTCAAAATCGGAAAGAACAAGTAGTCTTGACAATATGTCGTATAGGTCATGGTAGAATTACTCATATTTTTTTTTTTTTTTAATAATAGAGAACGACCGGAATGTATTCCGTGAAATTCCAATTATTCATTATTCATTGAAACATGTTTTAATCGACTGCGTAGATGTCGCTGACGTTCGTCAGATATTCTACAATGTCAACAATTTTAATTTGTTTTAAATAAATTGATTTATATATAAAAATAAAAATATATGGTTTTATCGTTTTAATGTTTCTTTTATTTGTACATATAACCCATTTGTTTTATAAACAAGTAAGTTTTATTACACATGGTTTTCTAGGTGTCTTAAGTTAACATGAAATTTGTTCGCGCCACGATATAGCTGAAATACTGCTAAGGTTGGCGTTAAACACCAATCAATCAATCAATACACAACTTGGAAATAACATTTTTGAAATAATATTCAGGGAAGATTCGAAACATTTGTGACAAGTCAAGAGAAGCATTTACTTTCCCAGATAAAATAAAGAGTAAGGCGTGGATATGCAGGGTTCGTTGAGTAATTTACACACCTTTGCGCAGCTCCTCCCACTCAGAGTGGCGGTTGACCGGGTTTCCTCATTCAGTAAAATGTGGGATTTCGGTCAATTTGGCAGATTTCGCTGCGCTAAGAACATTAAGGATTAAACTCGTAAGATAGCATTAGCCTCTAATCTTCCAGTACTATTGGCTAATCTCTAACTATCTCGTTCATCTATGGTGTGCCCTCTGAATAGTCGGCGGCCATCATTTACATTTATATCTAAAGACATATATAGATCTGAAATCTACATCTTAGCATTTACATTTATATCTGACATTTTAAACATAATCTACATTTTAATATCCGATACATCTCAATGTAAATATATTTGAATTTATATTCTAATATGACGTCCCGTATTCGGTATACGAATAAAGGCATATTTGAATATCAATCAAATATAGGCCACACATGCGCGCTGAGCTAAAAAAAAAAGAAAGAAAGAAAGAAAAAGCACTTACATGGTTAGCGATTTTCTATTATTGTTTATCTAAAAATTGTTGAAATAAATGAAGTTACAATTAAATAAATCCTAATCAAGTCTTATCATAATTAAACTCTTATAAACACGGCTTTGTTGTGGCTATTCCCATTAACTCCGATTTCTATCTTATACTTCACCCATAACTTCCGGTTAACGGTGAAATAAAAAATGTGAACACTGACAACACAAATAAACGGTTTAAATATCAATTAGAAACGACGAAACGTTATCATGGGAATGAATACCTGTAATAAAAACATGGGTAAAACAAACATAAAACATCTTTCAACGAAACAATCCACAAATATTTCACTCCTTGTATGCTTTATGTTTGATATGCTTTATGCATTGATATGTAAGTACAGTGCCGACCACCTTGACCGCCTCGAATTTTAAAATTACCGTATTTCTCCTATCAGAATCGAAATAATTCATGCCGGCCATACTTTATTGCTATTCACATATGGGTAGGCATTATATTCATGAGATTTAACCCATCGCTATCGCTCGGGGTTAAATATTCATGAATATAATGTCTACCCATATGTGAATAACAATAAAATATGGCCGGCATGAATTATTTCTTAATTAAAGCTGTGGCCAATTATATTTATAAATTGTTTTTCAATTGTGATCATCAAGGATAATTTTGTGTTACATTATTTTAATTTGTATGAATATTATCCAGATTATTTATTTATACATAATATTTGTAAAACACATATTTCTTTGTAAAATGCTGTACATTACTTGACTTTTATATGAATAATTCATGTGTGCTTATTTATGTAGTGCATTTAACTTCTCACTGTTTTGTAATATGAGTATTTTAGTGTAGTTTGATATGAATTTTAGGTCATGTTTGATTGCAAGAAAAACCAGATTCGGTTTCATAATCCGTTTTCCAAAAACCATCATTTGAAATCAAACGGTGAAACTAAATCCGGTTATGATTTCGAAATCCAGTTTTAGTTTCAGTGTTTGATTTGAAATGAAAACTACAATAATGTTTTTTACGAAATAATGAATATGAATATTATAAGCTATCCTGCGCTCGATTTTGTTTTTTCAATCATTACCATTGATGAATATTCTTGTTGCTGGAAGAACAAAGCGGGACAAAAAGCAACGTATTGAAGGATATGTAGAAAATGTACTACCGCATTACAATATAGATGACTTCAGATCTGTGTTCCGAATTTAACATTTCAGAGCATAAGGTATTTGATTGCCGTAACAATTTCCTGTGCGTACTGAATGATCAGCTACAAGACTGTATCATGCCACTCAGACACATTATTCTGATTCCAAGCCAACCAGTCTTTGCTCTTACTCATTAATGCTGCGTGCTTAGCGAAGAAGGAGAAACTACCAATGTTAAAATCTTTGGTTTGACCCGCCTGGGATCCGAACCCTAAGAATGAGGGACGAACAACAGTATACCATAATATGACCCTTTAGGTGTATACAAATCTGGACTACTGCAATTTCATGAATTTCCTAAGTCCAAGAGTCGTAGCTGCTTCAGCTGTATGGTAACTGGAACAACATAATTTTTTTTATTTACAACTCATCATTTATCAATTATCACTTACCAATTACCACAAGAATCAGGTCAATGTCTGCAGGCTCAAAGAAAAAAACCGAGCAACTGTTTAAATTTTGTAAGTGGGAATGAAATATTCCCAAAGCCAATTAGTGGTGTGGTCATGAATAATTTTATTAACAACAACAACAAAAAATGAAACAAAACAAAACTAACAAATCAACAACTGTAAAAACCAAGAAAATCCTGGAAATGGTCTGCCCGTTTTTTTTGTTTTTGTTTTTTTTTTGCTCTTTTAATATGTCCAAAAAGGACTTGAATAATTCATTTTTTCTTTCTGTAGGCCTATGTTTCTGTTTGCTGTTACATTGGTTACATGCTCCTTTTCGGCCATCTTGAATTCGGGAAATCTTCTTCGGAACACCTATCGGGGTCTCTCGAATCCGGTTTTAGTTCCGTGTAAAAAACATATTGGTATTCAAATCCGGTTTCGGGTCCATTGTAATCAAACACGACCTTATTTACACTGGATCCACTGTGGGCCTAATTACAGGTAAATTTCTTGAATCCTTTCTACACATTACTCACGTTTTTCCCACTATTTTTTCGCTACCTGTATTCTAAAAAAATAAAAAAGTGGGATAAACGTGAACACACCCCGGTAGCAATCTGGCATATCTTGAATTTATCAAATTTAGAGACCGAACTTTCTTATTTTTATACAAATTATCTTTTTTTTCTATAACATATTCAAGTTCAAACATTAATATTGTGATCATTTGTATCCCCGATTTAAAAATAGATATTTTCATTAACCATAATTGCCTTTACATTACAGAAAAAGAGGAATGTCTTCAATCTATTCGTTTTTCTCCCAATGTTCATATCTGGATCTAATATAAACGTATATTCATCTCATTTCATATTTAGCAGAGATAAACATATGCGTTTTTATTCGTTCCTGATATTTACATGTATATGGGTTGGAACGACCTGGGACGGGTCAATAATTGTGTTATCGGTGTCGTACTTTCCATAGAGTGATTGTTCAGGATAAAAGTTCTTATTTAATTTTAATGATTATATTGGAATTTTCAGAAAATCAGAGAAACACAACTTCTCCCTTAGTTAAAAACAGGAGACTAAGTGAATGTAAGGAAGCATTTTTCTACAAGCTATGATATTTTGTGAATGTATAGTTGATTGGCAAGGGGTTACATTCTGTTTGTTTGTTTGTTTGTTTGTTTGTTTGATGGTGTGTAGCGCCACTTTCAACAATATTTCAGTTATATCGTGGCGGTCAGTTTTATAGGTCGAGGAAAGTACCGATCTGTCGCAACTCACTGATAATCTTTGTCACATAATGTTGTACACCTCGCACTGATCGAGATTCAAACTCACAACATCAGTGGTGATAGGCGCTGATTGCATAGGTTGTTGTAAATCTAACTACCATACGGTCACGGGTGGGTGGGTAGGAGGGTGCGAGCGAGCGTGCGTGCGTGCGTGCGTGCGTGCCTGCCTGCCTGCCTGCCTGGGTGCGTGCGTGCGTGTGTTTGCGTGCGTGCAACCTGATTGCGGTTATTTCTTTTTTTATGATTTTGAAAAAAATATTTATTTCTTCAAAATAAGGCAAATAATCGAAAATAAATTTAATTCTAACATGGCATGCTACTTTCGCTTTCAAAACAATAGAGGGTTCGAAACAGCACAGAACACCTTTAGAACCTGCGCAGAAAGTATATCTAATCGACAGCATATTTTGCATATTTGTACTTTATGTATGTTAAATTAAAAGAATAAAAATAATAAATATACAAATTGTGCCGTTTTCATTATATTTAATTCATTTTTGCACCCAAAATTGAAAGGGAAAAGCTATATCCAGGTTCTTGTAGTTTCCGTTTGTGGCTGTTCCTTTCATATGCTTAAACTCCCACCTAAAATTACATTTAGCGTGAAAAGTTCGTCTGCCGTAAACATTCCAACGAAATTGCAACACAAGCGCTGACATCGCTGAAAATCGGACTTTTGGTAGAACATAAAGGTTCAACATACAAGATAATAGACAACTTTAAAGAGCCATACGTTAGGAAATATGTCATCCAATCTGTGACAACTGGGGCTACCAAAATAGTGTTTCGGCATGAAATTTGTGAAGTGTCTATTTCCTCAGCCTTTTTTAAACTGACAGAAGAGACAATTTTCAATTTTTAGAAAGACTCTCAATCAGATGATGAAATGCTAGATGTGGATATCCCTGAACCAGTGATGAAAAAAAACCAGATTTAAACAGGCTGTAACTGAGGATGACATTCAATCTCTAGCTAAAGCGCAAGAACGGAGCCTAAAACAAACCAACAGACCAACTGGGTGTGAAGCTCTTCGAGGTACAGTCTGTCATTTAGCAGTCTTCAAATTTGGCCACAAGCCTGACGACCTAGGCCAGTAAAATTATGGTCGAACTTGTGAAATTTGTTCAAAATCTGGAGTTACAAGCCAGTAATATATAATTTAATTAAGAAAATGTAAAAAAAATTGTATGTCAAAAAAATAACCGTGAAGACTAATTTATTAAAATTATTCTCAAGATCTTCAAGTAAATAATTAACATATTTATACCCCACATCAAACAAGTTAACAACACTGAAAAATGACACCAGAGTTCAGTACAGCAATACATTAGAAATCAGTAACCTTAGTGGGGATTCGAACCCCTTACTCCTACTAAGTAAGTAGGCGTAAAATATCTATACCCCACATCAAACAAGTTAACAACACTGAAAAATGCCACCCGAGTGCAGTACAGAAATACATTAAAAACCAGTAACTTTAGTGGGGATTCGAACCCCATTCTCCTACTAAATAAGTAAGCGTACTATCCATTATACTACCAGGGTCTACTTAAGTTAATAACGTACACTGTTCTACATACAGTAGACATCTGTAGTTTTTGATAGAATTATGCATGTCAGAAATAAAATTTACCACCATCAGAGCAACCATTAAAAAAAGGGTTAATAAACATTTTTTCTACATTTTTCGTCCCAATATTTGTTCCTCAAGGGACCAACCATTTATCCTGCAAAAGGGGGGGGGGCTATGTTTTTTTTTTCTAAAAAAATAGTTTGATTGGGAATGTGGAGAAAAAATAATCTGGTCAGGGAAAATATTCTTTCTCCCATTATTACGGCGTTTTAACCCCGCTGAACCAGTGGTGGAAAAATCTGTAATCCGCTAGAGGATTAAATTGTCTCGTGCCTTTCCCTGCGTTAATTTCAAACGCATTAATTTCAAATTTTGAAATAATTTTCGTGTTAAATAATGGGAGAAACAAATAAATTCATATTTATCCACTCTCGAGAGTTAAGTTTAAAATTTTAACCACTCGCCTTATGGCTTGTTGTTAAATTTTTTAATTTAACTCTCTTGAGTAGAGAAATATCGTAACACACGGGCAACTGAAGGAGAATCTATATATCCATGATTTCTGAAAGCTAAATTTGAAAAAAAAAAATATTTGATGGGCAGCGTTAAAAAATTTAATATAATGATTCACGCGGAGCACGAAAAAAATATTATCGCACCTAGAAAAACCATAGCCCCTGTTGTGCAAGTTGAATGGTCGGTCCCTAAGAATGAAACTAAAAATTCACCATCCTAATAATTGTCCCTTAAGAATGAAACATGTTAAAATTTTCTAATTTTCAGACTGGTTGATTGAAAATGGTCAGCACAGCAACTTTGAGAACTTGGATGATGCCTCTTTAGATGAAAAGTTGTGTTATTTCTATGCTAGCTTACAAACAAAATATGGCAATGATTATTCTAAATCAGCACTTGTGGGCATTAGGGCAGCCATATCTCGACATTTAACCAGTCATCCTTTCAACCGCCAAATAAAAATAGTACATGATCTGAAATTCATGAGCTCTAACCATGTCCTTACTGGTATGATCAAAAACCTCAAAAGGGAAGGAAAGGATGTATCTATTCACAAGAGACCAATAGCCGAGGGTGATATTGAAAAGCGTTATAGCAGTGGAGTTTTCAATACTGACAAGTCAGTTACACTTCAATACAAAGTCTTCTATGATATTCTGTTTAATTTTAGAAGACGAGGTCAGGAAGGTCTTCGATATCTCAAGAAATCATCTGATGGAAAGTTCAAAGATGACAGGGGGAATAATATTGTAAAATCATGTACAATGAATGTGATAAGACTCATCACGGAGTGGACTCGAGGGAAACTTCCAAAAAATTAGAATGTATGCCAACCCTTACAGTAATCACTGACCTGTTGCAAGCATAGACTTGTATCTCAGCAAATTAAACCCTAAATGTGATGCATTTGTTCAAAACCTCTACTTCATCCAAAACTTAATGTTTGGTATGCAACACAACCTATTGGAAAAAACACACTGGCTTACATGATTTCTACAATTTCAAATAAAGCAGGCGTATCAGTTCGCTATGCTAATCATTGTATAAAGGCAACAGTGGCTACAGGCGTAAAGAGAAGTGGAGTTGATAATTTATCAATCATTACCGTAACAGGTCATAAAAATGTTAAGTCATTGGAAAGCTACATCGCAGGGCCTACCGAGCAACAAAGAAGGGAACTCTCATATACCTTACAGAAGGTCGCTAGTGCCGACAAGTCTGTCCTTGTGTCCAAATCGTCATGTGGCGAGAACCTTGAACATGAGCCAACTGTGACCCGTACACAACAAATAGACGTTTCTGCGACTCTTGAGAGAAATCTGTTGAAAGACCTAAACATGTTTAGTCAGGCAACGATAAGTGGTGGAACAATAAACATCAATGTGATCAACAAAGAGTGAAAATGACTTAGGATACCTTGTTTATCAGTGTCTCCGATCGGCGCCATTTCCACCAGCTGATCGAGACATGTGACTTTCTAATTTAAAAAAATATTTATTGTTATTATTTTTTTTTCATTTGTTGATTACCATATTCTTTGTTGAAACAAAATCAGATGAAACTAATTTTTGATCGTTATCAATTTTTATAACGTTTTTGTAGCGTTATATATTCTTTTATTAAATAATATGATTAAAACAGCCCTAATACGTTTAAATCAGCCTGTATCTTACAGTAGCCATGCCCATGTTAATATCTATACAGCTTTTCTGCCCCGGCCAATACAGCTTTGATAGGTATTGGCCCGGTGCCGAAAAAGCTGTATAGGTTCCGGTTTACAATCTTACTTCCGTTCCGACATTACGTTCGCATACTACAATTCTTCATGACGTAATTATTACAAACATGTCTTCTGACAAGGCTGTCGTTGACAGTGAGCTTGTGGCTTTCACAGACGAAGAAGCCAAGCAAATCTTGCATCAATTTGAAAAGGAAATTGGGAGCTTTGAGTATTTCTATAATTTTGATGAGTTAAATTATGAAGAGCAATCGCAGTCCGAAAATCAGCAAATCTACCAGACGCAGACTCCGCAAAATTCTGTTAAAAACACATTGGAAGTTTTTAACTGTTTCATCTAGACATGCACAATGACACTGGAGTCTGGAATTCAAATACCATGTGAAAATGATAAGGTCCGTATAGAACCAGCTTAGCAGGTCTTATATTTGTCGTATAAACAACATTTAAGTCGAATTATTTAATAAAGGTGTTATTAACTGGTTGTTTCTGTATTGGCCCCGTATAGATTTTCGATCAGCTGTATTGGCCCGCAGCCCTACGGGCCTTGGGCCAATACAGCTGACCTCGAATCTATACCAGGACCAATACAGAAACAACCAGTTAATAACACTATAATAAATAATAGCGAGAGGTAATTGGAACAGCGCCCAAAAGTAACCTCTGTCTAGGTACCCTTGAATGCATAAAATTACCGTAAATGCCTTATTAGAATCGAAATAATTCTCGGGTGCCGGACGCTTGGTGTAAAATAATGACAAATATAATGCCTACCGATGTTAAAATAAGCATAGAGCCCGGCATCCGAGAATTATTTCTTAAATAACCCCAAAGGTGCCTCATTTAAAGAAAATCGCCTGATGACAACGGCACGCGACGCCTTGAGAACGACGTCTATTTTCAGATTCAGTATATATAAAAATAACCTCAACTTTTTAAGCCAACCTAAACACGTATGAAATGACATGTGACTCTAAAATTAATTTATTCTTGCTTATTTCAATAAAGTATGGAAAAAACAAACACGATATTTGATAATTCACAATTCACCTAACACAGTACATATGCATGTTTTAAGATAGTACACGGGATACTAGGTACAAGCTGTATACCTAGTGAATTGTTAACAGTAAAATTTATGTGCAATTAAAAAAAAAAAGATAGTACACTGATGTCAGGTTTGATTTACATATTCTGTGTTTTGTTTGTAATGATCCTTTTGTTATCCTTACTAAGAATTTCATCGTTATAATCTATCGTAGGGGCCCGGGTGGCTCAATGAGACTAACAACTCATACAAGCCTATCACCAATACGGCGTGGGTCCGCGCCCGGCTTTGTAAATTACAAAAAAGGGTGCACTCGAATCGCAACCGCAAGTGATAAAGTTTACCAGTTGCTTGCCCATGGTCGGTGGTTCTCTCCGGGTACCCCGACTTCCTCCACCACTAAAACTGGTCGCCATGATATAGCTGAAATATTGTTGAAAGTGGCGTTAAACACCAAAAATCAAATCAAATCAAATAATCTATCGTTTATGAGTCAAGATTGATTGTGTAATATTACATGGAACTGCAGTGGTATGTCCTACTTTACTGGGTCATGGCCAATAATACAGAATTATCAAGAATACCATTTATATAATCTATAACGTTTTACCTTTCTAAAAACAAGTTTCAAGATACCAACGGGGTAATCAGAAGCTATAAATCGAAGGACAAAAAATATGATTGCCAAAAGACACAGATAAGAGGACAAACAGTAATATACAAAGCACTACACAGAAAACTAAAGATTGAGCAACATGAACCTCACTAAAAATCGGATGAGTTGAGGTGCTCATGAAGGGCAAGCAGTTCCTATTCCAAATGTTGCACCTGTAGTGTTTTTCTTTTGGTAAAAACATGGTGATACGTCATGGATGAGAAAATGACCGGATAGTGATAATGACTAAAGGAACATGCCCTGTTGTCATTAGTAACACAAATATGCTTAAATGGTTAGCCAGATCATGGCGATTTGTAGAAATACCGCAAAAACCCATCGTAGTGCAATAAGAAGGAAAATCCAGCACTAAGTACATGCCAGAAAGCTTGGAAGTGCGCAATAATTGAAAAAGGAAGTATAGTTCAAATTTAGTTCCATTTAGACAAATAGTAACAATGTTGAAGGTCATTTTACTATCGAGGATTACGACTCTCACTTGGAGCGTTCAGAATGTCTCCAGTTGAGTGTTTGCATGTTGAGGCAAACGCCCCTTCCCTTGAAAACAGACGTATCAAAATTGGTGTGCAGTATGCAACAACATTGAAGGCTTATCCTTCGAATCCTGCATACGACTGTGTTTTAATCCTTTATATAAAAATGTTTACGATTAACAAAACACAAACATAGAATAGAACATGGAAATCTGCATAAAAACGGCTTGAAAGCATCCACTGCTCAACTACATGTGTACTATTATTCTGAATTTTGGACTTTCAACACCATTCAATGTCGTATTATATTTTGCTTTTAAACTTGTTTAAATGAGAGGGTCGCTGATGAGCTTTATTGTAGACGAAACGTGAATATGCGATACAGATGTACAAACTTGACCCAACATCCATCATGTAACAAGGTAAAAGCACATACAGATGTTCGCTCTAAAAAGGACGTCGATTTGATAGCAATAAATCGGCCATAGATCTCAGAATTTGGAAAAGACACTGATTTGAGAATAACCTTAAATTGGACCGTGATTTGAGATAATGACGTCAGAGGACGCCGATTAGAGGATTGGACTTCGATTGGAGACTGGGCGTCGATCTGAGTCTATCATATTATATATATATATATATGCATATGATATTGATTCTTTACGGCAAATAGCTTAATACATTTGTTGTTGAGAAGAGTTTTTTTTTAAAGATGTGTCTAATTTCCTTTATTTAGGCCATCTTATAGTCCCCTCCCCATGGATGGCCAACTTCCTTTGCATAAATCTAAAGTCCGTCTCCTCAAGGAGCATCTCGATTAAGTTTGGTCCACCCGTTCTCGGGGAGAAGATCAATTTGTCAACAAGTTAACGACATACCGACAGACTGACGATGAAGGCAATGTGATGTAAAAAAACAAACAGGATTTTTGAAAATTCAAAATTCACCCAACACAGTACATATTGCGTATATGTTTCAAATAGTACACAGGTGTCAGGTTTGGTTTACATATTCTGTGTTTTGTTTGTAATGGCCCTTTAATTACCATTACTAAGAATTTCATTGATATAATCTATCGTTTGTGAGTCTAGCCAATTGTGTGGTATTACCTTGAATTTCAGTGGTGTGATCTTACTTTAATGGGCCATGACCAAAATACAGAATTATCAAGAATGTTATTTATATAATCTATAACTTTTTACTTTTCTAAAAAATACGTAATCAGAAGCTATAAATCGAAGAACAAAAATATGATTGTCAATAGAACAAAGATAATAAAATAAACAGTAATACAAAGACCTACACAGAAAACTAAAGATCGATCAACACGAACCCCACTAAGAATAGGGATGAACTGAGGTGCTCATGAAGGGTAAGCAGTTTCTGTTCTAAATGTGGCACCTGTAGTGTTTATCTTGTTACGGTGATACGTCATGAATGAGGAAAGGACCGGATAGTGATAACGACTAAAGGAACATGTCCCGTTGTCATTAGTAACACAAATATTCTGATATGGTTAACAAGGTCATGGCGGTTTGCAGAAATACCGTAAAAACCCATCGTAGAAGGAAAAACCTGCACTAAGTACATGACAGAAAGCTTGGAAGTGCGCAATAATTGAAAAAGGAAGTATGGTTATAATATATTTCAATTTTTTTTTCCGTTTAGGCAAATAGTAACGATGTTAAAGATCATTTTACCATCGAGGATTACGACTCTCATTTGGAGCGTTCAGAACGTCTCCCAGTTGAAAATTTGCATGTTGACGAAAAAGACCCTTCCCTTGAAAACAGACGTATCAAAATTGGTATGCAGTATGCGACAACATCGAAGGCTTAAAGGTAAAATATATTTAGGTTTAAAAATTTCAACATCATACACAAGTGTTTAAAAATTTCTCGTTAAGTTAAAAATAAAACATAAATCTGCCATCTTTAACTGAAACTTCAATCCACCAATTGTAGCTGCTGAGAACTTTCTCACCAAGGATAGCCCATGAAAGCCATTCAGCTTATTTCCAATGGGGTCCTTTATAAGTATCAGCTTAAAGTTCAAAGGGACATTACAAGATCAACATGAGCGGGTAGAGGGATTACTTAATTTTTAAAATAAGTACATTATCTATGAAAATATATATGTATATATAATTGTCATTATTATGATATGACACGTCTTTCCCGTTCTTCACTGGTATGTATCAGGTGGCACTTCACTTCTTTTTTAAATCTTTGCAAATCATTGATGGATTTGATCGAATCGGGTAGAGAATTCCAATCATGGATTCCACTGTAGTAAAATGTTGTTGATTCGATGCCTTTAATATTTGGTGTAACATAATTAATCTGACTTGATCTATTATTATGGGCATGATGTTCATTAATTTTGATGAAATTATTTTTGAAATAAGAAGGACATGTATCATAATAGATTTTATGAGCATGGTTCAATCGAAGCTGTTTTACTCTGTTTTCAATATTTAAAAATCCTAGACTAGATAATTCAGCTTGCTTTATACTAGTTCTTGTGCCCATGCTTTTGATGAATCTAACTGTTTTGTTTTGTGCCACTTGCAGTTTGTTTTTTAAAGCACGAGTTATACCAGCGTACCAGGAACAAGAATAATCAAAATGACATTGAATAAGTTTGAATAAGTTTTCCGCGTTTCGGCAGATAGACAATTTGCCT
>MJUT01035500.1:2304-16828 GCA_002080005.1 Gigantidas platifrons
TCAACAGATTGGAAAGCCAACAAAAAATTATATGAAATTTGACAGCATTGACTCTAAAGGGCCTAAATAGGATCGCTTAAATGAGTTACGATTATCTATGACCGAAGGGGGAGAACCTTGTTTTATGCATAATTACATTATGTAGGAACTGTATATGTCAATAATAAGTATATCTAATAGCCCATGTCAGTTCTGACGCATTAAGCAATTAACATCCATATTATTAACAATGTAACGTAAATCAGTAAGACATACCACAGAAAAGCAATATATCATAGGTTCCGTCCATGATCGGATGAAACGACAGATTATTTAATGGACAGCAGCCTCATATTCCAATGAGCAATTACATTTGGCAGTGTATATGTGATTTTAACAGACTAAGACCATCATGTTTAGGGCCTTTGGTTCACTTGCATCAACATATTTTGAAATATTTGCCTTTCTAATCTTTTGATTATTAACCTACTTAATGAAGGTTATTCCAGAAACTCGTCGTAAGTAACTTATTTTTATATCTACGTTTTTCCCATGCTTAAGAAACTAGAAAATTTCATATGAATTGAACCCCTTTTATGAGGTCTTATAAGGCCACTTTTACTTTGTCCCAAAGGTAACCTCTTAATACAGGTTTGACTCTATATTGTTTTCTAATTTTAACCCCACTTTCAACAGTAATTCAGTTATGTATTATACGACCACGAGCACGACTGCCCCTTTTGCTACTGGGTTTTGGAACTGTGCCGGCACAGTATTTTTTGTTTTTCATTTTATTAATGAGTTCAAAACCATATTTAAAGATGATGGACAAAATTGTTGGGATATTTATTCTTCCAAGTTCCGGACTGTACGCTAATTATAGCATGTCGATGGAAGTCGCTCTATCATTGTAGACACTGGATATGCTTATACGGGATACATTATTGAACTCACTAATATGTGTGTTGAATTAAGGTGTCTGTCAATTATATGACGTTATGCCGTCGATTCAAAAGGACAATACTAGTGAAATATAATATAAACTCAATTGAACATAATTATTTTTTTTTATCGTAATAATGTTGAATCTATATACACTGATATGCCAGCAAATGAAATAATTCTAGCCTTAAAAACTGAACCATTAAAAAATCATCTGAAATTACAATTTTATTAGCGAAAGGAACATTGCACATCCGCCTATACCAACTTTCATATATCATTGGATCATTTTATTGGAAGTAAATAAGGGATTAATCATATACCCTTTGATTTGTAGTTTTCACTGATGATATTATTTAGATAAATTATGTACGGCTATTTATTTCATGTCACGATTGATCTCTAAAAGATATCATCAGCAAATACGATAAATAAATATTGAAATAGCTCAATCTAGATATACAAAAATAGGAATGAAAAATGTAATGGATACAAGATAATCAATAGTACGTTGAACATTTTGGAAATGTTGAATTATCTCTGTAATTATATAATGTGATACACGTTCAGTTAATACAGAGTGCGTTCAGAAGTTTTAATGTTTGAAAATATTTTAGTTAGGATTAATCTCTATCAATTGTATATGTGCTACAAGCTGTGACTATACATGTACAGAGTGTGTTTGATAATTTGAAAATATTTTATTAAGGATTATTCAAGTGAAAATCAATTCTGTCTATTATATATGTGATACAAGTTCATTTAATAGAGAGTGCCTTGAGAAGTTTGGAAATTTGAAAATATTTATTTTAAGCGTACCTGCTGAAGTTTATTCCAGAAACGCGTCGTGTGCACTAAATTGTATATCTACGCTTTTTATGATTAAAGATTACTGTACATAATAATGTATTGTATATTTGTGGCATTGATTTTTATGATTAATTACTATGTTGTAAAAGGACTGCTCATGCGAGAAGCAAATTTCCAGACTAAAGTTAACACTCGAATAATTGGGAGTTTGAACACTGCACGATATATTACCAGTTCAAAGCTAACATGCGCTGCTAAATGTCTAGGAACAGATTACTGCTGCATAGCAAGCTTTACTAAATCTAGCAATGAGTGTATTGTAGATTATTCCTTTGGATGTGGCTCGGGAACAGAAGCCCACATTGGTGGAACGTTAATGACGAAGACTATAGGTAATATAGGGTTTCGTCTGTAGATTATTCTTTTGCAATACAGTTAGGGTTAACAGCACTGTCAACAATAGTTCAGTTAAATCGTCACAGTCAGTTTTATTGGTGGAGGAAACCGGTGTACCCAGAGAAAAACACCGACCTGCCGCAAGTCACTGACAAATTTTATCGCATAAAGTTGTATCGAGTGCACCTCGCATGAGTGTGATTAAAGCTCACTACGTTAATGGCGATAGACACTAATTACATATGTAGTTATATATCCAACTATCAGGCTATCAAAATCACGATGGCCCCTGCTTTACTGCTTATGTTGGCGCTAAACACAAAACAATGAAGCAATATTATTTTGCGTTAGTTACTCATTTCTGGTATCCAGAGTTCAGTTACCGTCATTTCTGCCGTTTAAGCATGCATTCTCTCCAAGGGTGAACTAAGAACAGTCTTAAGATACCAACACATGATTCAATGATTTGCAAAGATGTAAAAAAGAAGTGAAATGCCACCTGATACAAACCAGTGAAAAACGAAAAAGACGTGTCATATCATAATAATGGCAATTACATATTTATTTTCTTTCATAGATAATGTACTTATTTTAAAATTAAGTAATCCCTCTACCCGCTCATGTTGATCTTTTAATATCCACTTGAAATTTAAGCTGATACTTGTAAAGAACCCCATTGGAAATAAAACTGAATGGCTTTCATGGGCTATCCTTGGTATGACAATTTTCAGCAGTTACAATGAGTGGATTGACGTTGCTGTTAATGATGGCAGTTTTTGTTTTACTTTCAAATTAATGAGAAATGTTTAAACACTTGTGTATGATGTTGAAATTTTTAAACCTAAATATATTTTACCTTTTACCTTTACATTTGCACGTTAATAAAAAGATGTAAATCTAAGAAGGACAGGTAAAACAATGGTCAGATGAAAAAGAACAATACAACAAACTGATCCACAAAACACCACACAGAAAAACAAAGATCGAGCAACATGAACGCCACTATAAAGTAGGTGTGAACTAAACTGCTCCGGAAGGGTGCGCAGCTCCCACTCCAGTAGTGGCACCCTTCGTGCTGCTCTTGTTGCAAACCCGTTATAAGTAATGGAGAAGGAAAATACATCATTGTTATTACGGCAACGGAATATATTCGTAGTGATTCGTGGCACGGGTTTTCCGTTATCATATATATTCCAGGATCCGTCTACAAATTCATTTGTCTTTGCTACTCTCTCGGTCTCGCCTACCATTATTCCTTATGTTAGTCTATGATGGCTATCTATTAGGGTCCCCATACAATTATTTCTCTCTGTGCATCATTGCTGCTCGACGCTGCTGCTCCTGGTTCGCCTACACCTTTTTCTCTCGGCCAAGCATAGCTACTCCCCATAGTTGACAGCCAATTATATCAGACGGTCAATCATGGATATCACCAATGGTTCTCATACTGTTATTTCTCGCTGTGAAACATGTTACCCCCAGGATTACATTTCATTTCACCTATAATTGTTACCATCGATGGTTCGCATGCCACTATTTCTGATTGCCTACCCAAATTATTGATTTACAGTTTTTGTAGGTCAAGAATGATTTCTGTCGAGGGTTGGCATGTCGTATGATATTCTAATTTTGCCCTCAAGTAAAAAATAGGGTCATCGAACTTTGTTTATAACGATTGCATGATTTATTAGTTTAAACTTACCCTTCCGGAGAACATAAGTTCATTCCGTTTCTAATGTCGTTCCTGTTAATTATTCTTTAGTTTTATGTGTAGTGTTTTGTAGATTGTTGTTTGTCCTTTTGATTTTTTCACTTTTGTCCAATGATTTGTCCGACCTTTTGTATTTACAGCTTCTGAATTTTTCCCCGTTGTTACTTTTGATAACTTCTTTGCTATCTTCAAATCTAAATATTTATGTTTAAGAGAAGCTTGAAGATACATTAGCCCTAAATAGAAAGACAGACAAGGCAATAACAAAATAAAAGATAGGATTTGATTTGATTTTGATTTTTGGTGTTTAACGCCACTTTCAGCAATATTTCAGCTATATCATGGCGACCAGTTTTAGTGATGGAAGAAGCTGGAGTACCCAGAGAGAACCACCAACCATGGGAAAGCAACTGGTAAACTTTATCACTTGCGGCTGCGAGTCGAGTACACCTTTTTTGTAATTTACAAAGCCGGGCGCGAACCAAGATAAAAGACAAACAATAATATACAATTTGATACACTACACAGAATGAACAATTCGAAACAAGTTAAAAAGAGGGATACAGAGACTATAAGAGGGAGAGGGTACATCGATTCGGGATCCGGAGAGCCAAGAAGGGGCCTGTCAATCTCCGAAGGGGATATTGGGGATATTTTCAACTATTTTTAGTTAATTTAGAAAAATAATTATGCAAGATTCACTTAGACTTCTGAGTTCTGGTTGTTGATCACCACTCGCATATATGAAAGTATACAAGTGGTTTTATTGAACCTTAGATACTCAATTTTGAGAGAAGTGTCAGCCTGTTCTCGGGGCCATACACAGTATTGTTCTGCCTTGCAAAATTGCTCTTGGATGCCTTGGAGGCATATGATCCCCATTGTTCCAAATGGGTATTTCTTGTCCCATTAGTGAAAAGACGATATGAAGTACAATTAAACCGTTTAATCCAAATAATGTCGAACTGGGGAGGGACACATCTTTTCAATAGAAACTTTGAAGTGAAAATTGGGTGTCTTCGTACTTGATTTTACTTTAATTTAACTCTGGTAACTAGGACACTCGGCTTCTTCTCGGTAAAAGTATTGGTACCTTCGACGTTGACACGACGCTAGGGTTAGGACACGCGTATGGTGTTTAACGCCGCTATCAGTAATATTCCATTTATGTCATGGCATATTTTTTTTGGAGGAAATCGGAGTACCCGGACAAAACCACCCACCTCCCGCAAGTCCCTTACAAACTTTATCACATACTATTGTATCGAGTACACCTCGCATCAGCACAGTGGAACACTCAACGTCAGTGATGATGGGCCGTGAATGACAGATAGTTGTATATCGAACTACTTATATAATAGTTACTGATATGGAGGGCAATATCGGGTTATACATACTGCCCAAGGGTCGTGGTACGGACCAGTGGAAATGATATTGCCTGAGCCGTACCACGACCCTCCATATCAGTAACTATTGTGTTTATTGCATTGAAGATCATGATTATGATACACACAAAATAATTGCACAGAAGGAGTATTCTCCCTTTGTGTTAAATCATAATTTTCCAAATTTCTGAACTATTTTGAAATCTCAATGTTTTATTTGAAAAATAAAATAATGATATATTTTTCAATATTAAAAAGAACGTATATTTCACTCAAAACAATTACTATTTTTGATATTATTAAAATAAAATTAGTAAATATAAAATTGGGATTATACCATGTTACACATGTTAAAAGATTTATAATATAATCAAATTTGATTCAATAGTAGTGTTGTGTGACCGAATATCAGTGAGGAAGGAATTTGGCTACATGGGTTTTTTTCAGATGTACATGCCATACCCCTTGGTCTCTTATTGAATTTATTTGTTATAGAAGGAAACATTACACGTGATTGATCACGTCTCTGTTGGGGCACATAATTCCGTTCCAATCTCCTAAGCTGTGCCCGTTGGCCATGTGTCATCATAGATAACAGTGTAATTAAAATTCGCCACTGCATTAAGACACTAGGATGATTCACCGGGTACATGGTGTAAACATCATTTCTTGGCGGAAACCAATTCATTGCTCTTGTCAAGTTTCTCATTTGTTCTTGACAGCAGGCCATCATTGTACATTTTTTCGGAATGAAGTCGGGTGTATTATTTACAAATAGGACAAGATCAAAGGGTGTCGATTTCCTTTTACCTATCCAAGTAGCCAACATTCAACATTGCTAATGCCTCAGCCCTAATTTTTTGAAATTCTGGGTCATTTTCTAGCGTTTCATCTACCTTGTCTTTGAAAATAAATGGGAGATGATAATCCTTACAATGATGCTTCAGTTTTTTTGTTCATTTTTTACATGTCGGAATCGGGCATGTCGATTCCTTATCGAAAAGAGTATTATGATCCTCTTGATCTGCTTTTGCCTCAGTACCAGAACTAACACTCCTCTTCCCTACTGAATCAGTTGAAATCGATAGGCTTAGACGTGACGAATCACGTGTATCCTCTTGAACCTTATTGTTCTCCGATTCATTATGGATTGTTGGCACACAAATGTCTGTCCAATCTATATACTAGTAGTTATACTCACTGATATCCAATACAAAACTATCCTTATCAGCTGATTCAACATTGACGTCTGTCATGGCACTATCTCCTTTAGCCTCGTGATTATCACGGCTTCCCCGCTGATCTCCCGGGGGTATTTACAATGGAGTAATACCATTCTCCTCTGATGGTGTGGACCACCTGCCCTCATCTCCATCTTTTGGTCTCGTAGACATAATTATCTACAAAATACAAAAATTATAGCCATATATAAAAAACTGTACGTCAAATAAATTACCTTAACCTAAAAAGTATCTGTCGATTCAGGATCTTGGCACCGTGGACATCTAAACTTTACCAACATGTCAGCTTGTTCAGTAATCACACTGAATCATAAACTGTCCCTCATCTGGTTTTCTGCACAAACAGTGCAAATCACGATTAACTGGTTAAATGATATTTTCACCTTCCCGTAAACGGTGCTGACACCGTGTTAACCAGGAAGGAATATCACGATCTTTACAAAGTTTTAGTCGATCATGGTTAATTGTTATAACGGTTTTTTGAAGCTTAACCTTGCACACGTAGGAAGATAGTTTAGCACAAATAATTCCAGGCCCTTCCATGGTGGATCCAATTTTTTAGCTCGGCCTTTGATTTTTGCTGTGTCAAGTACATAAACTACATCCCCTACCTTATACTGTCTTTCCCTTATACGAACATCGTAGTCAAGCTTCATCGTATTTTGGGTTGTTTTCAATGTATCTCTCGCTGTTTCGTGAGCAGTCCAAATAGCTTCTCTCAATTTTTTCACATAGTCATCTAGTGAATCGTCTGTCTTAGCATCTGGAGATCTGTATAGCAAATTTGCTGGTTGGTTCACTTCTCGTCCAAGCATTAACATGTTTGGTGTAAACCCGGTACTTCGGTTTACAGACGATCTTATCGCTTCTGCCAGTTGTGGTAAATGTTCGTCCCAATTTGTTCTGTTGTTTGGACACAAAGCAACGTACAGCATCCATCAGTGTCCGGTTACAACGCTCAGCTTGACCATTGGACGACGGTCTGTACGGGGTGATTCTTGCCTTATGAATTTGTAAGACGTTACAGATCGATTTGAATAGTCTACTTCCAAAGTTACGACCTTGGTCCGTAAAACTTTGAAATGGAAAACCAAAACGAGAGAAAAACGCGTTTACAGCAGCTCTTGCAGTTTGTTCAGCAGTTTGGGTCGGTAATGGGATACACTCTAACCATTTCGAAAATTGATCCAAATTGTGTGCATTCCCTTGTGTAGTCTCTGATACTCGGAGTCATACCATACCACTGGTATTTGTCTTTAATTCGCTTCATTGTTCTATTGATACCCTGATGACTTGATAACGGAATGTCATGACACAATGACACTATTTCTTCCGTACGATCTCTAGGAATCACTAATCTGGGTTTACTATTATGCTTATCCAAATTTTCCAATAATGCACTTCCGTCAATAAAAAATATCTCCTTATTTAGCCAGTATTTTTTCGCCCTCTGGCTGCATCTAAATATAGTCGCTTCCGATGGTTCCTCTTTGTCTCTCAATCAACTTAAAATAAGCTCTAAGTCGGGATCCTTTGACTGAAAATCTCGTAATACCTCTGGTGTATAAGTTGCTGCTTCAAGTCCTGACTCCCTAGTGACATTCACATTTTGTGAATCAAAATATGGCATGTGAATTGACATTCCAAGTTTTTACAATTTCAATTGAGCTATGGCTCAATGTCGAAGTGTCTATATTTGGGTATTTTGTTTCCGGTACTGTCCTTGAATTATGGTTCATGTCATGAATTTCTTTGCAATCTGGTTCACTGTGCCCCAAATTTTTACCCTGGCGTTTTATGCAAGTCCTTCTGGTCACATGTACCCGATTTCACGTGACAAGTCACGGTTGGACTCCGCTCTGTAACCGGGGGAAACACAGATTCTGACTGAATTGTTGTCTCGCATTCCACTGTTGTTCTGGTCTCTTGTTTCGACTGTCAAGCCAACGGAATAACATCGTCTACAGCTTCCTGAAACCCTAACCAATGTTGATGTGCTCGTGTACAATATGGACAAGATCGTCAAGGTAAATTAGTCCTTAACAATTCCCCTACGTGATGTCGATCCTTGGTACAATCCTGGCACATTTGCAGACGGGATTACGCGTCCGCATTAACGTGTTGTTTCCCATGTCTATGTTGTACAGTCATGTGATATTGGCTCAGCTCTTCGAACCATCGAGCATGTTGACCTTGTGGCTCTCGGAAGTTTAATAGCCATGTCAAACTTCTGTGATCTGTACGCACAGTGAATTATCTGCCTAACAAATAGTGTCTATAGTGTCTCGTGAATCTCACGACATCTAGTAGCTCTTTCCTGGTGGTGCAATAGTTTAATTGCCCATGAGTCAACGCAAAGCAGGAATAAGCTATAGTCCTTTCCACTCCATTTTGAACCTGTATTAATTCCGCGCCAATGGCGTAATTGGAAGAATCTGTGTCCAAAATAAAAGGATTATTGGCATTAGGCAATGCCAATACTGGAGTTGTCATTAATGCATTTTAAAGAGACGTGAAAGCTTTTTCCTCTGCTTCCTCCCATTTAAATGTTATTTTTCCCATCAATTTATGTAAGAGATAAGCTACATCAGCAAAATGACTAATGAAGTTTCTATGATAATTAGCGAATCCTAGAAATTATTCAATTTGCTTTGTCGTTGTTGGTGTGGGCCAATTTCGGACAGCTTCAACATATTCATCACCCATGGATATTCCAGTTTTGTCAACTTTCCGGCCTAAAAATACTACTTCCTCTTTAAATAAGTCACATTTCTGTGGCTTAAGTTTTAGTCCAACTCTCAAAAACAACACGCAAATTCCGAAGATGGTCGTCAAAAGTTTTTCCCATCACAAGAATATCATCCAGACATGCAAGGACAATGTTCCATGTTAATCCGCGTAATACCAAGTTCATTACTCTGGCGTATGTCCCTGGTGCATTGCACAGNTGGCATGTGAATTGACATTCCAAGTTTTTACAATTTCAATTGAGCTATGGCTCAATGTCGAAGTGTCTATATTTGGGTATTTTGTTTCCGGTACTGTCCTTGAATTATGGTTCATGTCATGAATTTCTTTGCAATCTGGTTCACTGTGCCCCAAATTTTTACTCTGGCGTTTTATCCAAGTCCTTCTGGTCACATGTACCCGAATTCATGTGACAAGTCACGGTTGGACTCCGCTCTGTAACCGGGGGCAACACAGATTCTGACTGAATTGTTGTCTCGCATTCCATTGTTGTTCTGGTCTCTTGTTTCGACTGTGAAGCCAGCGGAATAACATCGTCTACAGCTTCCTGAAACCCTAACCAATGTTGATGTGCTCGTGTACAATATGGACAAGATCGGCAAGGTAAATTGGTCCTTAACAATTCCCCTACGTGGTGTCGATCCTTGGTACAATCCTGGCACATTTGCAGACGGGATTACGCGTCCGCATTAACGTGTTGTTTCCCAGGTCTATGTTGTACAGTCATGTGATATTGGCTCAGCTCTTCGAGCCATCGAGCATGTTGACCTTGTGGCTCTCGGAAGTTTAATAGCCATGTCAAACTTCTGTGATCTGTATGCACAGTGAATTCTCTGCCTAACAAATAGTGTCTATAGTGTCTCGTGAATCTCACGACAGCTAGTAGCTCTTTCCTGGTGGTGCAATAGTTTAATTGCCCATGAGTCAACGCAAAGCAGGAATAAGCTATAGTCCTTTCCACTCCATTTTGAACCTGCATTAATTCCGCGCCAATGGCGTAATTGGAAGCATCTGTGTCCAAAATAAAAGGATTATTGGCATTAGGCAATGCCAATACTGGAGTTGTCATTAATGCATTTTAAAGAGACGTGAAAGCTTTTTCCTCTGCTTCCTCCCATTTAAATGTTTTTTCCCATCAATTTATGTAAGGGATAAGCTACATCAGCAAAATGACTAATGAAGTTTCAATGATAATTAGCGAATCCTAGAAATTATTCAATTTGCTTTGTCGTTGTTGGTGTGGACCAATTTCGGACAGCTTCAACATATTCATCACCCATGGATATTCCAGTTTTGTCAACTTTCCGGCCTAAAAATACTACTTCCTCTTTAAATAAGTCACATTTCTGTGGCTTAAGTTTTAGTCCATATGTGCGAAAACTCTCAAAAACAACACGCAAATTCCGAAGATGGTCGTCAAAAGTTTTTCCCATCACAAGAATATCATCCAGAAATGCAAGGACAATGTTCCATGTTAATCCGCGTAATACCAAGTTCATTACTCTGGCGTATGTCCCTGGTGCATTGCACAGACCAAAACTCGTACGGACAAATCGAAAAAGTCCATACTTAGTGGTGAAAGCTGTTTTAGGTCTATCAGATTCTTTTATTTTTATCTGATAATACGCACTGTTAGCATCAAGCTTTGAGAACCATTGGTTACCAGCTAGCGTGTCAAGACACTGATCAATAAGTGGTAAAGGGTATGCATCTTTCTTGGTGACGGCGTTGAGCTTTCTTTAATCTATGCACCATCGAATGCTACCATCACGTTTTCTAACTAACACAGGAGCTGATGCCCATTCTGAATTGGATGGTTCAATTATTCCGGCGTTTCCTAACTTGTCCAGGTGTCCCTTTTCTTCGTTTTCAAAACATCTGGGAACCCGTCCCATTCGTTGTTTTATAGGGCGCTCATCGCCTGTGTCTATTTCATGTTCTATCTCCGAAAAAGATCCTAGATCAAACTCGTCTTTAGCAAAAATGTCGGAAACCTCTAACAACAAGCTATATAATTGGTGATTTTTGTCCTCTAATATTTTTTTACTGGATTTTTCATACAATTGCTGCAGGTGTTGTGGTAGCTTTTGATTGGATGGGTCGCTTGTCATTGTGATTTTTGATATACACGGGGATTCCCCGGAATCACCCAAGTGTTCAACTTCAGTCGCTTCACCGATGCATTCTCCTTTGTCAAGTCTAATGACATAGTCATTTCCGATCCAATATTGATTACGGATAATATAAAAATTGTTGATAGTGATACCATACCCATTGATAGAGATATCAGTGATCATGATGGGAGTTACATCACAATAGAAAGTGGCTTTTCTAGTAACAAAACTTACACACGTTCTGTTTGGGATTATAAAAACGGGGATTATGAACTTATGAAAATAAAAATGGACGAAACAAATTGGGAATCACTAATTACAGATGAAAATGATACTCATATGGCATGTACAAATTTTACTAAGACATTTTTAGAAATTGCTTCTAAGTGTATACCTACAAAGGATGTAATAGTAAGATGCAATGATAAAGTTTGGTTTAATTCAAATCTGAGACCTGAAATGCGGAAACGCGACATATTTAGGAAAATATTTCTTAGTTTAAAAACGCCTTCTGCAGAAAGAAAGTTCAAACAACAGAGAAATAAGGTAAATAACTTGAAAAAGCAAGCGAAAAAGAATGTTTATGCGAATATCAATGAAAGTCTAGACGATCTGAAAGTAACAAACAGTAAATTATATTGGAAAACTATAAATATGCTTATTAAAAACGAACGTCCAACCCATGACATTCCTCCACTACGAGACCCGAATAATGATTATAACTTGTCGTATGAAGCTATTGAAAAATCAGAAATACTGAATACATACTTTTGTTCTATCTCAAATTTAGAAAATGACGGTAAGGATTTACCGGAATTTAATAATCGGTGTCAGAACTTTCTTTCTCAGATTGTTGTTTACGAACAGGAAGTATGCGATATGATTTCCAACCTTAATGCAAATAAAGCAATAGGTCCTGATATTATAAGTAACAGAATGCTATTAGCGGTAAAAGACCAAGTTTCTAAACCACTTTGTTTACTAATATTTTTCCAGATCAGTGGAAGATTGCGCATGTAATTCCTTTTTTCAAAATGGAGACAAATCACTACCGTCTAACTACAGACCCGTCTCGTTATTATCATGTGTTAGTAGAATCATAGAAAAAAAAGTTTACAAACATATTTTTAATCATCTACATGTCAACAAATTATTATACAAATATCAGTCTGGTTTTATACCTGGATATTCAACTTCTCATCAATTGATAGAACCATATAATAAAATATTGTTAGCATTGAACAACAGACAAATTACTAGTATCACCTTTGCGGATATTAGTAAAGCTTTTGATACAGTATGGATAAAAGCGTTACTATATAAATAAAAAAAATACGGTATAAGGGGAGACCTTCTTTGTTGGTTGAAAAGTTACTTAACTGATCGATCACAGAGAGTCGTTTTGAAAGATTCACTATCATATATAGGTAACTTAAAAGCTGGTGTGCCTCAGGGATCAGTATTGGGCCCCTTGCTGTTTCTACTATTTATCAATGATATAGCAGATGACATGGTTGGTCTTGGTATATTATTTGCAGATGATACCTCTATAGGTCATACTTCAAATGAAGAAAATAGTTTGAAAGTATTGATTAATATTGATTTAGATTATCTAAAACTTTGGTCTGAAAAATGGTTGGTTAAGTTTAATCCTAACAAAACATATATTATGATTTTTAATGTTAGGAACATACAGATTACTGTATCTTTTGATTTTCGAGATACAACATTAGTTCCACAAAGCTCACACAAACACCTTGGTGTTACGTTCAGTAGAGATTGTAAGTGGACTAAACATATATATATGCTAATAGAGAGATCTTCTAAACAGTTGAATGTGTTACGGAAATTAAAATTTAGATTAAAAAGGGAATATTTGGAGAAAATTTACTTTATATTTATTAGACCAATTTTGGAATACGCATCTGAAGCCTGGGACAACTGTGGGCAGGTTAATTCAGATCGAATAGAAAATATACAGATCGAGGCGGCGCGTATAGTGACGGGATTACCTATTTATGCCAGTACACAGAATATTTATTAGGAAACGGGTTGGGAAAAATTAAGTGTAAGAAGGGAAGTTAAAAATATGTCGCTTTTTTATAAAATAGTTAATAAACAGGCACCAGCATATCTTAGCGAATTAGTTCCACCAAATGTATAAGAAAGTAATAACTACAATCTAAGACATGGACAAAATATTATAGTACCACCTAATCGCTTAATACTTTATCAACATTCATACTTTCCATCCTGTATAAAACTATGGAACTCCTTAGACTTGACTATTAGACAATTACCTACTTTCACTTCATTCAAATTAGGGTTACACCAAAAATATTACATAAATAAAAAAAACACCTGGATATTATTTTTATGGAGATAGAGCATTAGGAGTTTTACATACACGTTTACGCAATAATTGCAGTACACTAAATATTGACTTATTAAGGGCAAATTTGGTTAAAAATTCAAAATGTATATGTGGATATATAAATGAAAATGCCGAACATTATTTAATGAACTGTAATAGATTTAATATACAGAGAATACAACTGTTACAGGAAGTAAACATGTTACAATTGAACGGTATACCGATTAATACTGAATTATTATTATATGGAAATGAAAATATTAATATAGAAGATAATTGTCAAATATTCTTATCAGTACAGAAGTATATTAAAACAAGTGAACGATTTTCGTTTAGTCAACCATAATGGATATAAAATATATATGTGTATGTGTATTTAATTAATTAACAGTACAATGCCCCGAGTGATCATGGTATTCGTAAACTGAAATACATGCTTGACACGTATCAATGGATTTCAATAACTTTTTTGTTTAAACTAAAATGTATAAAATAACACTTACCGTTACGGCTCTTTAGCATAATCCAATTAATAAATAAGCGTATCTGGTACAATAAGAATGTTATATATAATTACACGTCACATGTACCTAACAATAGCCAAGTTATCGGGAGTGTTCGATAACAATACGGAGAGGAATGTTCGATTCGTGTTTATATAATAAGACAAGTAAATCCATTGATGCGTTTCACGTCATTTATTTATTTATTTAATTGTTATCTTAATTCATACTTATTCCATGCCTTCATATTACATTTATTATTTAATTTGTATATGTAATTGCTAATTGTTCAGAATTTTGTATATATATGTATGTATTGGA
>MJUT01035503.1:4317-22261 GCA_002080005.1 Gigantidas platifrons
TCCACGTGTCTTGATATTCGTGTCATCATAATACATGGTAGTGTCCACCGTGACTTGATATTCGTGTCATCATAATACATTGTAGTGTCCACCGTGTCTTGATATTCGTGTCATCATAATACATGGTAGTGTCCACCGTGACTTGATGTTCGTGTCATCATAATACATGGTAGTGTCCATCGTGACTTGATGTTCGTGTCATCATAATACATGGTAGTGTCCACCGTGACTTGATGTTCGTGTCATCATACATTGTAGTGTCCACCGTGACTTGATGTTCGTGTCATCATAATACATGGTAGTATCCACCGTGACTTGATGTTCGTGTCATCATAATACATGGTAGTGTCCACCGTGACTTGATGTTCGTGTCATCATAATACATGATAGTGTCCACCGTGACTTGATGTTCGTGTCATCATAATACATTGTAGTGTCCATCGTGATTTGATGTTCGTGTCATCATAATACATTGTAATGTCCATCGTCATTTGATGTTCGTGTCATCATAACACATTGTAGTGTCCACCGTCACTCACTCACTCACTCACTCACTCACTCACTCACTCACTCACTCACTCACTCACTCACTCAATATAAACAACAATATACAAATGTGCAAAGAAAGGATTGNTTGATGTTCGTGTCATCATAATACATTGTAATGTCCATCGTCATTTGATGTTCGTGTCATCATAATACATTGTAGTGTCCACCGTTACTCACTCACTCACTCACTCACTCACTCACTCACTCACTCACTCACTCACTCACTCACTCACTCACTCACTCATTCATTCACTCACTCATTCACTCACTCATTCACTCACTCACTCACTCACTCACTCACTCACTCACTAACTTACTCACTCACTCACTCAATATAAACAACAATATACAAATGTGCAAAGAAAGGATTGATCGGAGATCATACCTTAAAACTTGATTTTGTAGATGTTGTTTTGCTGATGGAGATACGATCGTAGATCTTACCTTAACACTTGATGTTGCAGATGTTGTTTTGTTGATGGAGATATGATCATAGATCGTACCTTAAAAGTTGATGTTGTAGATGTTATTTTGTTGATGGAGATACGATCGTAAATTTTACCTTAAAACTTGATGTTGTAGATGTGGTTTTGCTGATGGAGATACGATCGTAGATCTTACCTTAAAACTTGATGTTGTAGATGTTGTTTTGTTGATGGAGATACGACCAACGTTGATAATTGTGTTGTTACAGTAGAGAGATACTTGTTGAGTTAATACGTCTTCATTATCAATTAGAGCCTGTTGATGAGCCTGAAGACAAAAAGCTGCTACCTCTGTGGTCCTATACGATACATTAAATCTCATCCAAAATATTGCTCTTGTTTGATCTAAAATATATGAGGATTCTTGTTAGACTCATATTAGAGTGTTAGGTTAATTCTTTCTGAAAATGTGTTCACAGTCCTGAAATTTGTGGAACAGGAACTGCCTAACCTTCCGGAGCACCTGAGTTCACCCTCAGTTTTTAGTGGTGTTCGTGTTACTCGATCATTTGTTTTATGTGTAATGTTTTGTAGATCTTTGTTTGTCCTTTGTATTTTTTCTTTTGGCCATTGTGTTGTCTGTCCTTCTTCAATTTGCGGATTCTGATTACCCCTTTGGTATCTTCAAACTCTTCTTATTATAATTGCACTATGAGCAAAATTTCAGTTTTAAGGTTATAAGCCTAATGTCTAACGATATATAATTGAAATCATCTCCAACTTTGAACGATGGTGTTAAACACTCTATCATTGAATATTGACTAGATATGATAGTTGTCATTGTCTCTCATTTTTGATATTTCAAAAACAATGGTATAGAATTGTTCGACATACCATAAACCGGGTTTCAACTGATTGTAAATTTACAAACTGGAATAGATGTAGGTAAAGGTTATGGTGTTTAATGTCATCTTCAACAAAATTACAGTTCTATTTTATTAGCGAATGAAACCAACCATTTATGCTATATTATGTTCTATTTTGTTTTCTTAATGATAATCAAAGACCGTAGTAGGTGTGTGATAGTATGGTAGTTGGATGTATTGTATATATTATGCAATATCCGAAGCGAGTCGTAATCGGTACAACTTTATGTTACTTGTAGCAGGTTGTCTGTTGGAACAGGAACTGTTTACCCTTCCAGAGCACTTGATTTCACACCCGGTGTTGAGTGAGGTTCATGTTACTCGATCTTTGCTTTCACGTGTATGTTTTGTAGATCGTTGTTTGTCCTTTTGTCTCTTTTCTTTTTGCCATTGTCTTGTAGTTCCTTCTTCGATTTACGGATTCTGATTACCCCTCTTCCTCCTCTATCATATAAACAGGATTGATTAATTGTTGTTTAACGTCAGGTTAGCAGTTAATCAGCAATAATCACGACGGGAGCAAAACGTGTACATTTGATAAATCATTGATACAAATGTGTAAAAACTGGTACAGTGATTGACCATGGGAGGAAGTTTTGATTGCTACAGCAAAAAGAGGATATATTATATAGGGTTTCAGAATTTTGTTTACTCTTGTGGACCTGCAATACAGTCAAATCTGTAAATAAAGGCCACTCAAGGGAATATGAAAATATGGCTTATATGAGCAATTTCCCTTTATTTACAGGTTAAAATTAAATTTACTATTCATAAATGGGAAATATTAGACTGCCCTTTATAGACAGTGATTTGTTATCTAAGGTGTCCTTCAAAGCATGTTTGACTGTATATTATCTTATACTTGTAAACGGCAATGAATTCTCCATACACGAGACATTCGATTAAGTCACTGAGTCATTTCTAAGATCGAGTTTTGTAGTTGAATCGTTCTGCAGAACTAGACGACGTCCTTTTTGGGGTGGGTCGTAGGCTATAAGAAGGTAAACTAGGTTCTATTTCCATATAGCCGGATTTCCATCGATGTATCCAGAAATAAAACTGGCATCCACGATATAACTGAAATAGTGTTCAAACACCTGTAATTAAACTCTAATGATTTTCATTTTTGAAAGTTTCCCTTCATAATATATTGTTTTGTATATTTGTCTATTAAATAACATCCACCGGATTTCACCTCCGGATTTTAGTGGAGTTGGTGGTGCTCCATTTTTAATTTTCGGTGTAGTGTTTTGTAGATCATTGTTTTTATCCTTTTTCTTGTAGACATTGTATTGTAATGTCCGTATTTCTTCGATTTACGGCTTTTGTTCACCCCTTTGGTATATTCCAACGTGTTTGCAAAACATATGATATTACAATTTACCTAGACATCCGGTCTTTGGTACAAAAGGTGACCAGATGTTATCGTCATTACAACTGTACGTCTTCGTAATATCACCATCATAATATATATGATTCTCTACACAAGAAACGGTACATTGTTTTGTCAAATTGAAACACACGGTGATTGAATTTAAGAGATGTGGGAACGTCTCAACACAACCCTCAACTGAAAGACCAAAATATTGCCATTAGTAACAGTAATATTTCATAATCTGCATTTCAGAACAATATCTTATGAATTGGTGCATGTTTAATCACGAAAACACAGTAGATCAAATATAACATCGAGACTTTCATAACGTAATGTATTTCATAAAGTAACGTATTTCATCAAGTACTATATTTCATCCAGTGATGTATTTCATCCAGTAATGTATTTCATCCAGTAATGTATTTCATCAAGTAATGTATTTCATCAAGTAATGTATTTCATCCATGTATTTCATAACTATTACATGCATAATCACCAATGAATCAATGTTCATATTTATTATTTATCACCAAGCAATAAACTAAGCATAACATTTGTAATTTTGAATATATATACTTTTGCAGAAATAGACCATTAGCAAATTTCCGGCTTTCCCCCATAATATTTCAAAATGTTAATGTTGTAAGAATTTTCTGTTTCTTATTAAATTATCCTATGATTTCTACAAGGTTCAAATATCGACAAATTATTATAAGATTTTGCTCAAATTAGTTGTCCTTTCAATTGCTCTTGCTAGACGAGGGACCATTTTGCCCGTCGTAAAGATTTAGAAGCAAATCGGGAATGCACAAAATGTATATTACTTTTTTGATTTTTGATCAGGTGTGCGCGAGTATCTGTGTGTGTTCGACAATGTTCCAATACCTCTTCTTACAAAAAAAAAAAAATCAAGTAAACTGAACATTTGTTTTATTACTCTCCTTGGCTTTTAATCACTGTTAACAGCAGATATAATAGAACACACATCTTCGCTATTGTATCATTTTACTGTAATCATTATTATTTATAGTAAGCTAAAAATGAAAACAAAAGATACATTATGGTTGTATTGCAATACAGCGAATAATAATGCGTACAATCAAATGTTAAACTTTGTCGTAAAAATGATTTGGTGCCAGGGCTTTTATTTGCCCTCCCCAACGGCTTTTAAATCGTTTGGATTTCCTTTTATTTGGCTTTGAATGTACCTAGTGAAATTTATTCCACATACGCGTTGTGCCCAATAAATTAGATATTGTAACGAACTTGCATTATGTATTAATATATTATATACTGGATAATTTAAAATGTTAATTTTTCCTAGACGCCGGTGATGTTTTCAAATCGAACAGACCGAACATGTAAATTCAAATCGAACAGACCGAATAGGTAAATTCAAATCAAACAGACCCAACAGGTAAAGTCGTAAATCTCGTGATCGCACACTGTATAAATTGCCCAGGTGAGATATATTGTCAGTCGGCACATGGTTTTAGCGTGAAGCACACGTTTTGTGAGGAACATGCAGTTTGAGTATTATAATTGTCAAATTCAGGACATGGATATTCATAGACAAAGGTTCATTACGCTCAGGGGTTTTTATGCCTGGTTTTTGGTATGCTTGTAGCAAAGTTGTTAGCCGTGTAAATGGTGTCTGTATTGAAATGGTACCGATTTTGGTGTACATAAATTGATGTCACAACGCCCAGTATAGGTGATATTATTATCGTTAAGATGCCGTCATAAATTTGGAATACAAGAGTCCGTAAATATTAAACTTAAAGTCCGTGCTGAACACAGTTTTATTTATGCAGTCATATTAGTCTCGGTTCGCTGGATACACCAGTGAAGCGATAGTTTAATCATTCTAGTGGCCTCGTCATCAGTTCAAATCTGCAATTTATGTGAAATCAAATCCGTCCGTATTTATAAATGATCCAAGGGGAACAACCCAGTCCAATTTGTGAATTTCTACAGTACCGCAACGTTTAACCATACCAGAAATACATGTGTGCCAGATGGTATATTTCCGGCTATAATATGCATACCGTTTATATGCATTGTATTTATTCAGTGTTTTGAATAAATACCATATTTGTTCAGTGAGTTGAATGAATATCGTTTATGTTCAGTGTGGTGAATATTGTATTATTGTGTAGACAATTTCATTGCATATATCATCTGTTTTATGTTTATTTCTTATATTTTGTTCATTAAATTTATATGTTTAAATATGTTTTTTGTATGACATTGGCCACCTGACAATCCAAAGAACTTACTCTTTACAATGGTGGCAGCGGTGGGATTGTCACTGTGCCAATAGTTATATTAGACAGTTGTCAAGGTGACAAGAACAGTTAATATTTTGACATATATTATTGATGATTTTTGTCATTTATATTTGTTTTTCATATTTTGTGTATTTTGTATCTTGCATTGTATAGTATGGCTAGTGGATTGCCGAAGTGGGTATCGGAGTTGTTAGACAAGGGTGAAAAGTTAGAGGTATGCCTAGAAATGTTAAAGAATATGCAGGCTACAGAGAGGGGAGAAAGAGCCGTTGAGAGAGAGATGAGAAAAGTAGAGATGGAA
The DNA here is from genome assembly GCA_002080005.1 of Gigantidas platifrons. NCBI lineage: Eukaryota > Metazoa > Mollusca > Bivalvia > Mytilida > Modiolidae > Gigantidas > Gigantidas platifrons. Next base: position 10,185 of record MJUT01035503.1, read on the forward strand.
AGAGAGGTAAAATTAAGAGAGTTAGAACTTAGAGAAAAAGAATTAGCTCATGGTAATGTTCAACCTCATTCTACTCCCAATTTGAAGTCGAAACTTCCCAAATTTCATGAAGGTCAAGACCCAGATGTGTTTTTGAAGTCTTTTGAAAAGTTAGCAGTACTTCATAAAATACCCAAGCTTGAGTGGGTCCTTAGATTAGTTCCTTTACTTTGTGGGAAAGCTTTAGAAGCATTTTCTAGATTGTCAGACGAGGACAGTAGAAATTATGATACAATTAAGACTGCTATTTTGTCTAGATATGAGCTTATTGCTGAGGCATAGAGAGAAAAGTTCAGAAACGCCTGTCAGCTTTCAGATGAATCATTTAAGGAATTTGCTGTTAGATTAGTTGGTTTAGTTGGTTTTCTAAGGCATTGGTTAGATCGCGAAGAGATAGGTAATGATTTTGCAAAGTTTACTGATTTAGTCGCAAGAGAACAGTTAATGGTAAGTTGTAGTAAAGAATTAAAACTTTGGATAAAAGAACAGAAGCCAAACACTGTTGATGAACTGATTGAAAAAGCAGAAGCATTTCAGCAAGCTCTCAAGAATGAACATGTAAGTAAACCAGACAGACCAAAACATCCAGGTAAGAGTTTTCAGTACAAAGAAAAACAAGCAGAGACTAGAACTTCTTTTATTTGTCAGAAAGCAGGACATATTGCAACAAATTGTCTTTCAACGCAAAAAAAGCCAGCAGAGAGTGGACATAAACAATGTAAGTTTGGCCAATGTATGCATACTCACCATGAACATACTGTTGATGGCTATAATAGTGGTGTAACTGTAAAACTACCAGGTGTCTCGTGTAATGGCAATAAAGTACAAGTACATGGACTTGATATTGTTGAAGATAAGATAAATAACGATGACGTATCTGTTTTAAGAGATACAGGATGTTCTACTGTATTTGTTCACAGTAAGTTTACTAACACTGATCATTTGACAGGTCATACTAGAGATATATGCTTAGCGGATGGTACAGTAAAGCAGTGTCCTGAGGTGTATATAAATGTGTCCACTCCTTTTATTTCAGGTGACATTGTAGCACTGATTTTAGATACACCGTTCGCAGATCTTGTAGTAGGTAACTATGTGAATACATCTGTGCCACATAGTATTGAAGAAGTTCCAGTGACTAGAGGTAGAGATATTTTTGTTTCAGAAGACCCAGTTCCTTTTAATGCAGTTGAGACTCGATCTAGAAAGAAGAAGCAAGATGAAACAGATAAGAAAATAGATGAGACCACAGAAAGGTTTAGTAATGATACATCCATAACTCATCCTATAGATTTTTCAGATATATCTCAAGAATTCAAGATTTGTGACAGAAATCAACTGATAGACTTACAGAAGACAGACACAACTTTAGATAAGGTAAGATCGTATGTTAGTGAAGAACACAATGAAAATCAGTCGTCATACTTTGTTTATTTGTCCGATTTACTGTATAGAGTTTACAGTAAACCAAGTTAAGAGACATGGTACTTAAGTTAGGGCATGACATTCCGTTAGCCGGTCATCTTGGAAATAAAAAGACAAGAGATAGAATTATGCAACATTTTTTCTGGCCAGGTATATTTAATGATATATCAGAGTACTGTAGATCTTGTTCCGATTGCCAGATAGGTACAGCAAATGGGAGAGTACCCCGAGCCCCATTGATTAGTATACCACCTATGGACGAGCCATTTCAGCGCATTGCTTTAGATTGTGTTGGCCCTTTGCCTATGACAGACAGTAAAAATCGTTTCATTTTGGTTTGCGTCGATTATGCTACTAAATATCCAGAGGCAATTGCATTGAAAGACCAAGAAGCTAGCACAGTTTCTAATGCTTTGATTAGTTTATTTTCTAGGGTGGGAATACCTAAAGAAATGCTTACTGACCAAGGTAGCAACTTCATGTCGGAGTTAATGCGGGAGGTATGTAGATTATTACAAATTAGTAGGTTACGCACCAGTCCTTACCATGCTATGTGCAATGGACTTTGTGAAAAGTTTAATGGTGTACTGAAGAAAATGTTGAAAGCATATGCAAGATCGAAGCCTAAAACATGGGACGAATATATTCCGTACTTGCTATTCGCATACAGAGAAGTGCCAAATGAGAGCACTGGGTTTTCGCCATTTGAACTATTATATGGCAGGCATTTTAGAGGTCCTCTAGCAGTTCTTAAAGAGGAATGGGAAGAACCAAGTACATGTCAGAATTCTGTATTGAGTCATTTATTAGACACAAGAGAAAAGATGAAAACAATGGCAGAGCTTGCCACTGAGAATGAGAAACAAGCAAAACAGAAACAGAAACTGTACTATGATAGAAAAGCAAGAGACAGGAAGTTAGAAGTTGGTCAAAAGGTACTTATATTACTACCTACACATACATCCAAACTATTAGCTAGTTGGAAAGGACCGTTTGTTGTAACCGATAAAGTTAGTCCAGTTGACTACAAAGTGAAAGTTAGAGGAGGAAAAGAAAAGATTTTTCATGTTAATATGCTAAAGGTATGGCATGAAAGGGTAAATAATGATAAGGATAATGATGTTCAAACAGATATTGCTGCGTGCTTAAACGTAATTTCAGGTCTTAGTACAGATGAAGGTACAGACGACAGTGAGATGAATCCAGCTATTTCTCCTGTTTTACAAAGAAAAGAAAGTGTAGACGACGTCCATATATCACCAGAGTTGACGTCTGATGAGAGAAAACAGCTCAAAGAACTCATGGTAGAGTACGATGACATATTTAGTGATGTACCTCCGGTACGAATATTATAGAACATAAAGTAGTTACTAGAACAGAAGAGCCAGTATATAAACGTGCGTATCCGATACCGTACGCACTTAGAGACAAAGTCAAGAAAGAGATTGACGATATGCTGAAAGCAGGTATAGTTGAACCTTCTGACAGCTCTTATGCAGCCCCTATTGTTTTAGTTAAGAAAAAAGATCAATCTATCCGCATATGTTTAGATTTTCGTGATTTAAACAAACAGACTATTTTTGATCCTGTATTAATGCCTCGCATGGATGAGGTACTGAATAAGGTCAGTAAGGCGAGGTACATAAGTAAGCTGGATTTAACAAAAGGGTACTGGCAGGTCCCTCTCGATTTAGAAAGTAGATGAAAAAGTGCATTTATTACTTCGTTTGGGCACTATCAGTTCACTGTGATGCCATTTGGAATGATCAATTCAGGAGCCACTTTCGTTCGTATGATGGACAAAGTCTTAGAAGGGTTCGATGAATTTGCGGATTCATTTATTGATGATATAGGTATTTTAGTGATACATGGGAGTTTCATATTGAGCACCTGAGATCAGTATTTCAATCCTTAAGAGAAGCAAAGCTCGTTGCCAAGCCAAGTAAGTGTTTTGTCGGATACGGAGAGCTAGAATTTTTAGGTCACATGGCAGGAAGTGGTAACATTAAACCTGTTCAAGACAAGGTTTCTGCTATTCGACGGTTTCCGGTTCTTGTTACAAAGAAACAAATTCGGTCATTTCTAGGTCTTATAGGTTTTTATTGAAAGTTCATACCACAGTTTTCGGACATATCGGTACCTTTAACTGACCTCACAAAGAAAAACGCACCAAACAAAGTTAAGTGGTCAGATACAACACAGAAAGCATTTGACAAATTGAAAGATTGTATTTGTAGTAACTCTGTTTTACGAGTCTAAATTTTTCTAAAAAAAATATTTTGCAGACTGATGCATCAGGGAAGGGTATGGGAGCTGTGCTTGAGCAAGAGTTCGACGATGGACGACATCCGATTTTGTTTATCAGTAAGAAGCTGTCTGGAGCAGAATGCAACTATGCTGTGGTAGAAAAGGAGTGTTTTGCCATTGTTTGGGCGGTAAAAACACTGAGGGATTTTCTTGAGGGTAAAGAGTTCACTGTTAATACTGATCATGCCCCTTTACAGTGGCTACATAAGATGAAAACCAGTAATCAGCGGTTACTGCGTTGGAGTTTGATACTTCAGGAATTCAATTTTTCTATTTCTTACATTGCAGGCTAGACGAACATTGTTGCAGATGTATTATCTAGATGTGATGATATTTAGTTATCCCCTGACTGTTACAGTACCAGTTGTTTATATTTTCACATTTGAGTGTGATATGTTTACAGAGTTTTATTTTAACTTTATTTACTTTGAAATTTCAGATATTGTTTTTGAAGTTCGTTTAGCTGGTCGGACTAAATGGTCTTTAGACTTTAGGAAAGGGACGTTTGTAACGAACTTGCATTATGTATTAATATATTATATACTGGATAATTTAAAATGTTAATTTTTCCTAGACGCCGGTGATGTTTTCAAATCGAACAGACCGAACAGGTAAATTCAAATCGAACAGACCGAATAGGTAAATTCAAATCAAACAGACCCAACAGGTAAAGTCGTAAATCTCGTGATCGCACACTGTATAAATTGCCCAGGTGAGATATATTGTCAGTCGGCACATGGTTTTAGCGTGGAGCACACGTTTTGTGAGGAACATGCAGTTTGAGTATTATAATTGTCAAATTCAGGACATGGATATTCATAGGCAAAGGTTCATTACGCTCAGGGGTTTTTATGCCTGGTTTTTGGTATGCTTGTAGCAAAGTTGTTAGCCGTGCAAATGGTGTCTGTATTGAAATGGTACCGATTGTGGTGTACATAAATTGATGTCACAACGCCCAGTATAGGTGATATTATTATCGTTAAGATGCCGTCATAAATTTGGAATACAAGAGTCCGTAAATATTAAACTTAAAGTCCGTGCTGAACACATTTTTATTTATGCAGTCATATTAGTCGCGGTTCGCTGGATACAACAGTGAAGTGATAGTTTAATCATTTTAGTGTCCTCGTCATCAGTTCAAATCTGCAATTTATGTGAAATCAAATCCGTCCGTATTTATAAATGATCCAAGGGGAACAACCCAGTCCAATTTGTGAATTTCTACAGTACCGCAACGTTTAACCATACCAGAAATACGTGTGTGCCAGATGGTATATTTCCGGCTATAATATGCATACCGTTTATATGCATTGTATTTATTCAGTGTTTTGAATAAATACCATATTTGTTCAGTGTGTTGAATGAATATCGTTTATGTTCAGTGTGGTGAATATTGTATTATTGTGTAGACAATTTCATTGCATATATCATCTGTTTTATGTTTATTTCTTATATTTTGTTCATTAAATTTATATGTTTAAATATGGTTTTTGTATGACATTGGCCACCTGACAATCCAAAGAACTTACTCTTTACAGATATACACATTGTTTTTATGTTGAATGTTGATTTTTTATAATTAACTAAAAAGAATCCCAATATACATGTACATGTTCCTGAATAATATCCCCCTTTCACCGTCCTTTAGCCATCACAAACGTCTCTAATATTTAGGTATTCAGCAAATTACCGAATTATACTTACCAAATATTGATTGATTGATTGATTGATTGATTGATTGATTGATTGATTGATTGATTGATTGATTGATTGATTGATTGATTGATTTAATAATTGATTGTCGTGGCCGTTATAGTATGGCAGTTGGATTTACAAATACCTATACGATCAGTGTCTATCCCCACTGATGTTATCAGTTCGAATATCGATCAGGGCGAGGTGTACAACATTATGTGATACAGGTTGTCAGTGACTTGCGACAGGTCGGTTGTTTTCTCCTGGTCCTCCTGTTTCCTCCACCAATAAACCTGACCGCCACGATATAGCAAAAAATATTGTTGAAAGTGGCGTTAATTACCATCAAACAAACAAACAAACAAACAAACAATATATTAATGACGATAGCAAGTATACAAAAGCAAGCTGGTATTGACATGTGGGTGAACATTTAAATTACCAAATAGAAAAGAAGATATATATTGGATAGGGGCGAAAACCGGCAGATCACCCCTAACCAGCTAGCTGCTGTATGTTGTCTTATACGTGGAAGTAGCATGACATTTGCCCAACATGATGCACTCGTTTACGTTTGGTCCAAATGAAGAATAGTGTATTAAATTATTTCTACCGCTTTGTGGGAGGTGGTTTACCACGCCGCGGAGAAACTAGATATCTAAATTTTAATATTACTTAACCCAATATAAAGTGAAATACATTTATTGATCGTAGCCATTTTCCGACATTCCTGACGTAATGTTATCGAAATATAAATGTGTTGCTTCTTTTTTTTTTAATTTACAGATATTATATAGTGTTGAATCCTTTATCAGATATATTAGCATTGGTCATATCCGTTAATGTACTTTTCAGTCTCTCAAGCGTGTATTTCCTGTTTCCTTTGAAATCAATAGAAAAGTAAAGAAAAGGATGGCCTTCTCAAGCAGCACTTACCCTTTTGTAACCTAAAACGTAACGGTCCTTAACTGATAACTTTTTGAACATCCAATGTACTTCCTCTTTCCCGTTTAAACACGAATTCTTTAATAATGCATTTTGTCATTATATTTCTCAAATTACAGTAGTTAGAATATTTAAATATACCAAGGATTTATATAGTAAAACCATCGGTATTTATAAACTTTATATTTCAATATTCAATCTATACATACAAATATATCCTTCCAGAGATAGAATGATTCTCATGGCAGCGTTTGTCTTTTCATTTTGGCTAATAACAATTGTGGGGAAGAGATAGATTACTTAAGGTAAATTTGGGTACGGCATTAGATCGTTTATTTTTCTGCATTTCTATCACTGTATTGTAATTAAATTATCCCCGTTGATTAAACATCTCTTCGGGTCGGGAACCTTAACACAATTGAAATATCACCGAAATATATAAATGAACGGCACCAAATAGGTTTATCTTTTTAATACAACGATAGCTTGCCCAAGGAGGTAAAGATAAATGAATTGTGTTATAAGCCTCTGCACAACACTCCTAACTTATAATGATTAGATATACTTGTACTCACGCCGTACTGATCTCCTCGTTCATGACTTATCACCCAATATGACTTATCATCGGAAATTTAACATGAATAACTGGACGGTGTCTATGGAGCAGGGACTTATTACTCGTCTGAAGCACCCGGCTTTACTTACTACTTACTTACTCCTGTTTTTATTTGTGGTTCGTTTTGCTCAACCTTTATCTTTATGGGTAGTGTTTTGTGGACCATTGTATCTCATTTTAATGTATGTCTTTGATATCTTCAAACTTTCCTTATATGGACTGGTTTACTATTAAGGTGAGTAGCAAAAGATTAGGGCGATGCATTTGTGTTCAACCTCAGCTCCCCCTTTTCTATATATACACTGATATAGTTCTTCCTGTGGAATTGGTTGGTACAATTGGGTAATTAGTAGGCACATTTTCCTGTTTACAGTTCTGTGTATTTTCGTCAGTCGATGCAATGATAAACCTGCTTTAATTTCTTCACATTTATCATATTTTGATTAAGCAAAAACATAGCACAGTTGATATACTATTCTATAGCAAGTTCTAAGTACCTGGGTTTTACCAATCAATGGGTTGCATTTGTCAAGCACATTACATTGCTCTGGGATTCCATCTAATTATATTAAAGTTTTATCATCGTTATCATGATCATGATTTGGTCAATGAATATGAAATTTCACTTCTGTTTCTACCGAAAGTTGCACATGACAATTGAAAAAAAGTTAAAATATTCACACACTTTATAAATTAGTATTTGATAGAGGAGACAGCAGCTTTGAATGTTTAACCAAAGCGACTCAAACCAATGGACTGAGGCTGTCGATTCCGGTCAGATATCGTACGAGGAACAACCAATTCTTCGTAAGATGCTTGTAGACATGTTCTTAATAAAGCTAATTGAAAATTACATTTGACGTTTTAGATGTGGTTTCACAACGGGTACCGTAGGAGCAAATGTAAATTATCCTAACCAAAAGCACGTGAGTTTGTCGCACTACCGATGTCTTGTGTGACTTCATCTTGTCTGATCGTTTTCTATGCTATTTTATTTTACGTTCATGTCCTGTATGTCGTAATCACAATCCGGTCCTTTCTTCTTTCATGACTGATCACCCGGTCTGTCACAAGAGTAACATGACGGGTGCTTCATGGGGAGGAGGAACTGATTACCCTTCCGGAGCACATGAGTTCGTCCCCGGGTTTTTAGTGGGGTTAGTGTTCGATCTTTGTTCGTCCATTTATTATTCTTCCTTTGGTTGTGGAATTATCTGTCCTTTTTCGATTTACGGTTTTTGATTACACTTTTGGGATCTTCAAATTCTCTCAACTGGGACTGATTGTAATTTTTCTACTGTCTTTTGACGTTATCTTAGTTTTCTGTGTTTCTGTGTTGTTTTTTTTCTAATCTGATGTTGTATAATATATAACCAATAATGCATGAAAGACAAGATTACACAATGTTTATTTAAAACTAAAAATGATATGAAAAAAAATATAAAATATGAAAAAAAATATAAAAAAGCAGTTTCTATTAGTAAACATCTACAATAAAATTCCAAAATAATTTAATTATTAATAAAACTAAAATATTCCTCCCTTGGGCTTATGTGAAATTAGTCGATTTATGGCTATCCTGTGTATGCCGCTTGGTTTACTTGTTTCCAAAGACTTTTAAATTATTTGGCTTTCCAATCTCTCAATTATGAGCGCAGCTGATTAATGCTATTTCTGAAGTGCAAGCATACTTACCTTTGAATTCAGAAACAACACTAAAACAATAAGGTACTTAATATATACAAAACAAATCAAACAAAATGATCAATTATGTTGAATGACCTTTCATGGTAGAATATTGTAATACTATGATTGCGCTAGAACAGTGCTCAGCATTTGGATCTCTTAATTTCAAGCAATAATGAAAAACTTATCAAAATAGCAAATCACAAAAGAAAAGTATCATAAAAAAGTAGATACAAGCATAGTCCGACTAGCATAAGAAACAAACAAACAAAAACAAAGGTAAACACATCATATAAAAACTGCATTAAGCACAAACAATATAATACAATAATTTAGTTAAGGAAAATATTAAAAAGTAACTGAGCAAAATGTTGCATGTTTACACATAGAATTAAAAAAAAGAATAATAAATAAACATAAGAAATTAAAATTAAGAATTTAAAAGTATTCGTGATTCCTGTATTGTCTGATATATAACAAAGATAACTCTTGGAGGAACTACAAGTATTGCCATGATAATTTGAGACATACTGAAAATCTAATTTTCAGAATCATTTGGAAGAAAAGTTTGAAGATAGCAATGGAACAGTCAGAATTAACATTTAAATTGGCTAAGATTAGACTGGATATTAAGGGTGTAACGGAACTTTCAACGTTTCATTGCTAGAGGAAAATATCCAAAGGGGTCATCAGTAGCCGCACATCAAAGGATATTGATGTGCATAATTACAATGACCAAAAACTGAAAGACCAAAAATACAAACAATAATCAACAAAACACTATACAGAAAACCAAAACAATGATTGGACAACATGAACCCAACTTAGACACGGTTTTGAACTCATGTGCCCCGGAGGGTTAACACTTCCTGCTAAGTTGACGAGTTTAACAATTTAAGCATATGTACACCACAACACATACACACATCTAACCCATACCTTTAAATCCTGACAGACCATGATGACCCAGGTAAATATAAACCAAATTATTTAATGACCTTGAGCTCCCTGTAAAATATATCGGATACATGATTTTTGTAGGACTATTTTCATCCTCCGTAACCCATTACTGATCAGGTTTCGATACTCTCCATCCATTACCCGTGGATCAATTCATATGAAAACTCGCTTCGCGTTTGTTCCGTAACTGATCTGTGTCTAGTAGTTTCCATAGCAAGATATCATCACTCAAATTTTCAACTCGACGGTTTGAACAGATTATGAAAGATACGATTTGACTAGTTGAAATAACACTCGTTCATCTCCTCTTATCATTTTAATTTTCAAGGACATCTCTTTCTTTTTAGCATTCTAAAAACTGAGTGTTATTTGATTGGCTCTAAAACATCAAATCAAAATCTTTTAAAATAACTCATGACTACGAGGATTTCTCTGTCAGTAAAATGGGTGATTACTGACGAGTAATGGAGCATGATCAGCTATGGGTTACAAATGTTCTTTTTATTAACTCTTAATGCCACTTTCAACACAATTTCGTTATATCCCAATAGCAACTACATGTATATCATTGGAAGAAACTGGTGAAATTCAATAACAAATTACATAAGGTGGTATCGAGTACACCTCGCCACGTGCATGAATACATAACGTTAGTAGCTAAAGACACTTATTATGTATGAAGATGTAAATTCAACTATCATACCAACACGGTCATGAAAGCTGTAATTCGTTATTCCAAAATATATTATCTACAAAATGAATAAACGTTAGAGAATACCGAAGGGGCAATCAAAAAGAGACAATCCTGAGAAACTGGGAACATATGGTACACAAGAAAAACAAAACAAACACTCAACACATTATGTGTGGGACACCACTGTACGCAAACTATATCTTCAAACTTTCTTTAGGATTAACACGACGGATGCCACTAGTGGAGCAGGAACTGCTTACCCTTCCAGAGCACAAGTATATAGGAAGTGACCCCCCTCCCGTGGTGGGACACCACTGTACACAAACTATATCTTCAAACTTTCTTTAGATTGAAAATGCTAGCATACCCTTCTGATACAAAATCTTAAAATTCAACATATTAGTTATTATATAATGGATAGCAAAGAATAAATAATATCAAAATTGGAGATGGAATTATCATTGTTTCGAAAGTTTTACGGTCGCTAACATGATTTTGTTGACCATTAAATAATATATGTCTCACAAATGACCACATATATGTTTCACTTGTCGTAAACACTTTCCGGTCCTTTCCTCATTCATGAAATATCACCGAGTTTGTAACTAGATTAACACGACGGATGCCACTAGTGGAGCAGGAACTGCTTGCCCTTCCAGAGCACCTGAGTTCACCCCCGGTTTTTAGTGGGGTTCGTGTTACTCGATCTTTAGTTTTATGTGTATTTCTATTTTGATATACTGCATTAATATCCAGCAGAAAGAAAGTACCATTAATCCATGTACTCTTATAATTTTAATCATATAAAAAAATTATACAATTATCCCTTGCTTACCCCCTTTGATATTTTCTGTAAGCAGGAAGTGAACTGATTTACAACTAGTTTCACAAGGCTCAACAGGTAAAATATGTGTAACGAGTACCGGAAAAAGCTATATAACAGTCAGTAACCATACATAACCAAAATTTATCCAGCCAATGTAATTTGACTCCTCAAATATAACGAGTGCTGGATTAATGGTATTATAATTATTATGTTGTCGGCTCCAATGACACGACTTCATTACAATACAAACATTTTTGATATCAGAAACATTCAGTATATACAAAATCTTAAAAAATTATGAAACAACACTTATTAATCCTTCCCACAATACACTTCTCAACAACAATCCAATATTGATCAATCAGAATCATCCGGCAACGGCTCTGCCGTCCTAGTGAAATCTATATCTACATAGTCAGTTCTATCCTCAGCTCCACGTATGATAGGTCGTCGATCTGACGTAGTGTTAGAAAACGTCACCTCTATGTATGTCAAACCATCGTCATTTTTAGTCTAAAAATAAGTTCATAAGTATTAATAATAGATAAATCATTGTCTGCCGCATATTGTACATTCATTATTAAAAATAGTTCTCTGTCTTATTTCCTCAAATGTAAATGATCTAAAGGGTGTTTTAGTGTTGTTGATTTTTGTTTGTCTTCGTTCTGTGTCTTGTATGCCCAATGTTGCCAGTTTCTCTGGATTGTCTATTCTTGTTTGTCTTCGTTCTGTGTCTTGTATGCCCAATGTTGCCAGTTTCTCTGGATTGTCTATTCTTGTTTGTCTTTGTTCTGTGTCTTGTATGCCCAATGTTGCCAGTTTCTCTGGATTGTCTATTCTTGTTTGTCTTTGTTCTGTGTCTTGTATGCCCAATGTTGCCAGTT
>MJUT01035504.1:3622-23599 GCA_002080005.1 Gigantidas platifrons
AAAAAAAAAAAAAAAAAAACTTGTAGAAGCCGTACACCTGTCTATTTTGAACAGAAATGCTGTTCCCAAGGAGGTTCCGTTTAGACAGGTTTCACTCTATATTGATTAAGTGTTCTTTGTTTTTCCATTTCAAGTCTAAATCAACCATACATTGTATGTAGAGAAAGTCTAAACAGTAATGGTCAAGGATACCTCAAATATCAACAAAAGGATCAATCACCTCTCACCATAACTCATTGAACATTCTCTGTGTAACATGATGAAATGAAATGTAGTTAGATAATACACAAACCATTCTCAGATATTTTGTTGAGGGTGTATTTGTGCATATAATGTACAACTAAAAACGGTAATAAATAATTTTTATTGACAGGTTTCTTGTTGAGAACAGGACGGATGAAGTCAAAGGTCATTATCTGTGGGACCAATGTTACAGAACTTTCTGCCGTAGAAGTCACAGAAACAGAACTTGTTATTGGTTCAGCTGTCACTATGGCAACACTGGAACAAGTTTTGAATGAAAAGATCAAAGATGTTAATGGTATGAATGTAATAAAAAAAACATGAAGGGGAGAGAATCCAGATATTTCCCATATTTCTTTGATAATATATATAAACACAGTTTATAGGTGACAATATAACCAACCACAACAATATAAAATAGCTCTTTATCATATCTCAAATATCTAAACATAAAAATGACAATGACAATATATGTTCTGACTTGGACAGGCACAAAAATATGGGAGGGTTAAACCAGGTAATCGTATCCCAACCCTGTGCTCTTTATGTTTAAATCTCCGGAAAACAAGCAAAAATAAACAATTACCCGGTAATAACAAAAAGCCTATGCAAATTCCCTGGAACTCCATGTACCAGTATTGTGTAGTATGAACTAAATGCTATTTTTAAAAATCATTTGAAATTTAAAATCATCTATGATATACAGTTAAACTACATTTCCAAACATATTGTGTTGTGTTTTTGTTTTGTTTTTCTTCATCTTGTGTAACCTATGTTGCCAGTTTCTCAGGATTGTTTTTGTGTTGTTTTTCTTCGTCTTGTGTACACTATGTTGCCAGTTTCTCTGGATTGTTTTTGTGTTGTTTTTCTTCGTCTTGTGTACACTATGTTGCCAGTTTCTCTGGATAGTCCATTTCGGTATTCTGTAACGTTTGTTATGTATAATTATTGATAATAATTTATGATCTTCACATGTTTCTCTTTTATTTTAAAGAAAACTGGGTTAATGGGAGATATATTTATGTTTTAGATGATAAGCTAAGAAGTTTGGATGCTGTACAGGAAGGACTACGATGGATTGGTGCTGATCAGATTAGAAATGTAGCTGTAAGTCAAATAATCTAGTCACAGAAAAACATTTGGGAACAACTGCATGTATTTGAAGTGTTGCTGCTGTAAATTGTCGGTTTAACTGTCGCATATTGAAATTACCTAGAGACGCGTCGCGGAGCCAGGTAAACGGATATTTGCTACAGTAAGATCGACGATTTACTTTGGCAACACTTCAAATACAATACGGTTATTCCCATTCTAATAAAATTCTCGCAACAATGTCTGATTCTATCATTACTTTCGTCCTATTCATCTGTATTACACTGTGTTTCTCTGTCTGTTATTACACTTCTTTATTTATCAGAATGTTGGAGTAGTACAAAAGAGGAATCATCGTCATGTCACCAAAATGTAACATGTTCTCGTTGTGATCAACTGGAATCAACAACAATCTCTCGCTCAACTAAGATCTCCAAGAAATAATTATGATGGTTGCAATCTTTACGTTCTGGATAGGTTTGCACAAACCACAATTAAATCTTAAATAATGTAAATTAATTTCATGTACATTTCAAGTAAATTTAAGCGTTAGTTAAGTTTTAATTGACACTTAAATTTAAACAAGTATTTTGCAACTCTGTCCAGGTTATTAATATTTTGAAGAAAAGTTTAAATTTAAATCATTGAAAGAAACACAAGTTTTAGATATCAAATGAATGATTTATTATAGAGTATGATATATTTTAGACTATAGGAGGACATATAATGAGTCAAGCTCCAAACCATGACTTACAAACATTGTTGATGGCCATGGATGCACAGCTGAACTTCCTGTGGCTTGGTGAGCTCAGACTTTTATATTTTCTTGACACAACTGAACAGTTATATGTATATATGTATGAGTCTTGTACAAATGTCAAAACTGATTGTAAACTGATTGGTTCCCGAAACAGTATATAGGATGGAAATAACACTAGACTGCCTTCCAAATTATTGTAATGACACTTGCCTCTGCTCTTTTAAAAATTTGAACTTTTTGACATTGCAGGATAAACACAATATCTGTACATTTTCAGTAAAAATAACATTTATTTGATCTTGCTGCGAAATAGGTCTGAAAAGCTCGTTATTGTACAAGTTTAAAAATTTGATATCTACATTTTTATTCTAAAAAACGTACATATAAATATCATATTTTCTTACAATGTACAATGTTTATTTATAATGTTCAACATCAGTCACGATCAAGTAATAATATAAAGATGGAATCAGTATAGATTAAGTTTACCATCCCTACAATTTTTTAATAAGGGATAAAATTTCACTGATTCATAATTCTAACATGACCTGACTCTTTCCCTTTGTTAAAAAAAAAAGAGAATTATTTCTTCGTATTATCTCATTAGCACATGCGCCAATGAATGTGACTGACGTTTCCATTAGCAGCATAAATTGTGACCCGAATAATGCTGATAGAGGACACAGTATTATTCGAGTTACATAAATTGTGTGTGACTTTTTCTGCAAGCGTATGTATAAATTACCATCTTCCAATCAAAGTATACTACCGTATTTGTACTCTTAGACATATCAGAATCGAAATAAATCATGGAAGCCAGAATGTGTTTTGAGTTTTAACATGGATTGGCGGATATCAGTAAATTTTATCCCTCGCTTCTGGCTCGGGATAAAATACTAATATCCGCCAATCCATGTTAAAACTCCCAACACATTCTGGCTTCCATGATTTATTTCTTAATTATTTAATTAAGAACCAACTATTAAGAAAATAAAGTGTACAAATAAATCAATAGCATGAAGGGGTGACATAAATTCTGTTTTTCAACTCTAAAAAAATAACATCATAACAGAAGAAAAATTGTAAATCTCCTCTAAATTTATGTGGATCATTGCAAGCTAAGCAATCTTGAATGAGATAGATCTATAAAAAGTCACTTTGACTAATATATCTGTGATTTGTTTTATGACAAAAATATTTTTTCTGACATGGAATAAGAAAGAAAAGGCTAGTGTAATGGACCATTTTGATAATAACCAATTTATTTGTAAGAAAAAATGTCTAACCAAAATGTTTAAAGAAATTAATGGAATAATTTTTTTTTAAATTTATGGGAAAGAAAACTTATTTTGAGAAATTACAACACAAGCTTTAGTGAGATTTTGACCGACATGAATTATAATATTTTTGTCTGTATTACAGATAAATCTGGTGTGGAAAAGAAACTGAGCTGTAAACTAGACGATACTTTCTTTCAAAATGGACCTGGTAGATTTGGTGCAGCAGAGATTTTAACCTCTATAAATATTCCTTTGACCTCTAAAGTAAGTAATAAAATATGTTTATCTATCCAAAGTTATAAGCTTATAATCAGTATATAAGTCAAACTGAGACATTTTAAAGATTACTGTGTAATACAAATGACCATTTACTTTTTCAATCCAGACTCTTAAATTGACCAAAAATTACAGAATTTTAAACTGTTGCCCTTTTCAAAAGTATGAGAAGTGACCAAAGATTACAATGACCAATAAATAAGAACAATATGGTTAGATTATTAATAAATAAACGTTAGAGAATACCGAAGGGGCAATTACAAATAGACCATCTAGAGAAACTGACAACATAGGGTACACAAGACAAAGAAAAACAAAAGAAAAACACAACAAAATATGTGTTGGATACCACTATGTGCAAACAAACACAAATAATGTAAATCCAGATTGTCAATTCTCCCTCCGCAATGATTCAAGTATAACTCCACAGGAAAGTAATTAATTGGAAAACATGGTGATTGTTTTGTAAATACAAACGTTATCAATGGCATACATGTATTAACATTGGAAAAAAATTCCAAATTATTCAAATTGATTTAAATTGGTACTAATAAGTCTGTTTGATTTGTTAGGATGGATATGTAAGGTTTTACAAACAGCCAGGGAGACGAGGATTTGATTATGCCGTGTTGAATGCAGCCATGTTTGTTCAGATGAATCCAGACAGTCATGTTGTCAAGGACGCCAGGATATGTATTGGAAATGTTGATAAGAAACCCTTGCTGGCAAAAACAACAGCTGTAAAACTATCTGGAAAGTAGGTTGTTTTTGTACATGTAGTTATAAAGATCTGACAGTGTCATTTATTGCTAGTTCATCTGAATCATAGGTCCATATGTGGTATTGTCATCTTTTTGGGTTTGTCGTTGTCATAAGCTTCAGAGTCATTGTCTGCGTCATTAAACGTGTAAGTGTAACATTAAATAGTGTCCGCCCTTACCATTGTCTCCTATGATAAAGTCTGAGGATGGAATAAAGCACAGCGATGACTTCGTTCTGTCTGTGTAAGGTTTTTCCTTACAAATATAACACAATTTCACAGGACATTATTATGTCTTACATAAGTTCACCTGACTCAATGTGTTATGTGAGTTCTTGTCATCACTTTGCGGGGCCGTCATGGTCGTGATCGTATGATATTTGGATTTACAACTACCTACGAATCAGTGCCTATTACCACTAACATTGTGAGTTCGAGGGTGTACTCAGTACAACATTATGTGATAAAAGTTTGTCAGTGACTTGCGGCAGGTTGGTGGTTTTCTCCGGATATTTAAAACAGATCAAATAGGACTTGCACACAGTATTTAAATCTTATTTAATACCAATTTTGAAAATGCCTGCATGTATTAAGATTATTGTTTCTTAGATATTGAAAAAGGTCAAAAGGCGTCCAAAGGGATAGTCCTTTACAAAATGTAGATGTATGGTTTTGTGCACATAAAAAATCCAGAAATCCAAGAAGGCTGCTGCCAACACAGAACAAAATTTTAAAAGATAGGACATGAAGAATTTTTCATTCTTCATTAACTTGTTTTAAAGTACATTTTTTTTTATTTGATTTGATTTGATTTATTGTGTTTAACGCCACTTTCAGCTATATCATGGCGACCAATTTTAGTGTTGGAAGACACTGGAGTACCTGGAGAGAACCACCGACCATGGGCAAGAAACTGGTAAACTTTATCACTTGCGGCTGCTAGTTGAGTGCACCCTTTTTTGTAATTTACAAAGCCGGGTGCGGACCCATGTCGTATTTGTGATAGGCTTGTATGAGTTATTAGGTAATCCAACTACCTAACTCATTGAGCCACCTGGGCCCTACATTTTTTTGTATTTGTCATAGATGATTTTTGAGTACATCAAAATTAAACCAGGTCGGCAATGCAGGTTCCTTGGAAGATCTAGTTTTGATAAAGCATTGTCTCCTATTCATTTCATCTCCTAAAGAAAACTTGAAATAATTTGGTGGATAATTTTATTTTATAGAAAATGGGAAGATATAGTGTTGAGTGAAGTGACTGATGAGTTGATAAGTGAGCTAGCTGGTATAGAGACTTGTGATGACTTACAGTTTAAAACAACCCTGGCTGCTAGTTTTATGTACAAGTTCTATCTTCAAATGAACCAATATCTTGGGGTATGTATTTTACAACATCAGACTATAGTTTGTTTTTAATTCTGAGCTGCTTATGTTAAAATATTTGTTGTTGGGTATGTATATATAAATTTGCAAAGCGGACCTAATTTTTTAATTCCTAGCTGAGTATATTGAAATATGTCGAAAGTATGCAAATATATTCATTAGATTATATCCAATTACAATCACCATATACAATTGAAGCTAATTATATTGAGTTATAATAGGCTGTTTTCTTCGATAACTTGAAGTAAAAATTTTGTTCTCTCATATTACATTTTATCTATACAAGATGTGTGTTTGTTGTGTCGATCAGAAATCCAAGATGGCCACCTTGGCAGCACATAGTTTTATCATTGGACCATATGGAAAATGAAAAATATCAGTTTTCTCAGAAACTATAAATGAATAATTAATGATTGGTCCCTTACACAATTAAACATTTTTTGTGTCAAACACAAATTCAAGATGGCCACCAAAATAGGAAAAATGTAATACAGATTCCTATGGGACAAATTTTTCACAATTATTCCTATATGAAGCTAATTAACCATTTTAAAGCAGACTTGGCTTGAGTGAACCTTGGTTGGTTAGGTTGAATATGTGTGACCATGTCGGTTGAAATGCTATCGTTTATGCTATTCTGTGTATGTCATACCAATGAGCTTCTGGTTTGCATTACAGATAACAGACACAGAGCCACAGGTAACCAGTGCTACAGATAATCTACCACTGGGTCCATCTACTGGTATCCAAGTCTACGACATGCCTGATGATGATGGGGTCCATGCAGTGTGGCAACCAGTACCTAATGTAGGATCAGAATACATTGTGTCGGGAGAAGCAGTATTTATTGATGATATGCCACGATTACAGAGTAAGTATTTGTAATTATGCCATTACTGCTTGGCATCTGGTGTAGTAAGTTTTGCCCATGTCTGTCCATATGGCCCACATTTGGTTTCCGCCCTATCAATTTAGTTACCACTAAATCAAAACAGGTACCATAAAATAAAAGCAAATTTTTCAGACTTTACCTCTGTTTTAATTCTGGAGTTATTCCTCCTGTTTACTTTAGCTGGAAGTGGGAGTATTCTATTTCTAACAAATATTGGCCACCTAAAATAACAAGTTGAAGATTATGTTGAAGGTTGCACATGACAATTGAAAGAGGTTAAAACTATTTACAGATTGTAAATACTATTTACATTATGATAATTAAGAAAGTTTTAACAGTGATGGTTAACAATTCCACCAATATCAACAAAATTAATGATCACCTTGCACCTCAAACAATTCAGCGCAAAAATGACCCATCACATATGTCGTTGGAATTCCAGATCCTGTGTTAGAACAGGCACAAAAATGTAGTGGGGTTATAATGAGGAATGTTATTCCAAACCTCTTCCTCCTGATAATTGGAGTTTAGAAGGTAAAACAGGTATAAACAAACAATATCAAACCTGTATAGGATCATTTACACTCAAAAAGACCACATACTAGTGCAAAAAAGACCACATACTAGTGCAAAAAAGACCACATACTAGTGCAAAAAAGACCACAAGCTAGTGCAAAAAAGACCACATACTAGTGCAAAAAAGACCACATACTAGTGCAAAAAAGACCACCACATACTAGTGCAAAAAAGACTACATACTAGTGCAAAAAAGACCACATACTCGTGCAAAAAAGACCACATACTCGTGCAAAAAAGACCACATACTAGTGCAAAAATGACAACATAAACATGGACATTACAATAAGATGGTCAGTGAATGTTCCTAGTAATCTGACTACTAGCTTAGAAGGCAGAATCTGTTGGTAAGGCCAAATAAAAAAATATGTGTGGTTCCGGTTACCCTACCTACCCTAATTTTTAACCCCTACCCTAAAGATTTGTTTGCCATTTTGCAATAAGCACCGTTAAAGTCACAATGTCTCTCCCATAGAATCATTGTAAATAAAAAATATAAAATAAAATCCCTACCTACCTACTCTGTTTTTTATTTCAATGTAACCGGAACCACACTTATATTTTTATTTGACCTAATAAAATGTTACTCTTTGGTTGAAAATCATTATTGATACTTCTAACAGATTTGATTTCAATCAAAAGAAATTAGTGATCTTCATGGAAAACCAGAATAAATATGTTATCAATTTGTTGGCAGCAAATATTGAACATAAAACAGTAATATAATATGAAAGGAAATATAAATGTACTGATTTAATTGCTAGTATAAGCAGTGATTCAGTTAGGTACCAGTCTCAGGATATTTTCCCACCTATTCCTCAAATTGTTCTGAAGAACTTTATAAAAAAAATGATTAATTATTAAAGAATTTCAAGCTCTAGCTAAAACACTTCTAGTTCTTTCAGCAGATTGTCTATATTTTTATGGATTGATTAATTTTTTGGTGTTTAACGCCACTTTCAGCAATATTTCAGCTATATCATGGCGACCAGTTTTAGTGGTGGAAGAAGCAGGAGTATCCGGAGAGAACCACCGACCATGGGCAAGCAACTTTATCACTTACGGCTGCGGATCGAGTGCACCCTTTTTTGTAATTTACAAAGACGGGTGCGAACCCACGCCGTATTGGTGATAGGCTTGTATGAATTGTTAGGTAATCCAACAACCTAACTCATTGAACCACCCAGGCCCTACAACTACATAACTCAATGAGCCACCTGGGCCCTACCACTACCTAACTCATTGAGCCACCCGGGCCCTTCTATATTTTTAACAAAGAAAACCTACCTCAAAGAGTCAACAATAGTTGCTAAAATATATGACCTTGATGATTTAGATTGTTTGACAAATTAGTTTAGGTCAGACTTTAGCTTTTAAACTTTGTTGATAATGTCATCATGCACTTGTAAGTGAGTGATATGTAATTTAATGCCAACTCAGCAATTGTTTTAGCTGTATCATGGCCAGAACATGTTAATTTTCAATGAAATGATGATGAGATCCACTTTGTACCAGACCAACATGCTTAGTTGGATTTTTATATCGCTAGCTTACAGAAACAACAGTCCTCAGTTAGACATGTCGCTCCACTAGTAACTGATTCCGAGCCAACCAGTCTTTGCTCTTTCTCCTTAATGCTGTACGCTTAGCATAGAAACAACAAATACCAATTTTCTAGTGGGACTCGAACCCAAGATCTACTGCACTTGAGGAAAGCATGCTAACCATTACACCACCGATGCAGTTCCATGCATTTGTATGTTTAAAAATTCTCAAGCTATTTTTATCTTCACCACACAAGTATACATTCTTGTATCAGAATATGACCATTGTCATAACAGGATGCTGGTTATCCTTAATGGTGTTTATCGTCACATTCAGCTATTTTTCAAATATAACTTGACAACCAGACTTATTGGGGGGAGAAAATTCAGGACAAAACAAGATGAATGGTGTCATTTATCACTGCATTTAGAGTTGTAGATACTCCCAAAAATTTCAAAAATTGTCGTGACACAATAAAGAGGGTTAGGGTTATGGTGCTTAATGCTTGTTTCACTGAAATTTCAGTCATAGCGTGGTGGTCAGCCCCACTGGTGGAGGAAATCGGAACACCCGCAGAAAACCAGTCTATAAAGAAATTATAGATAACTGTCTTGATAGTATCAGGTTAGTTTATAAGTACTTGATTTTCTCATTATAGATGAACTGTTTGCCAGTTTGGTTACCAGTACAAGAGCTCATGCTAATATTGTAAAGATTGACACGTCTGAGGCTCTAGCACTACCAGGGGTGGTAGATTTTGTCTGTCACACTGACATTCCTGGAAATCAGGAGTTTGGAGTTACACTACCAGACAGCACTGTATTTGCCACAGATAAGGTTAGTAACAGGAGCTGTAGATTTTGTCTGTCATACTGACATCCCTGGACATCAGGAGTTTGGAGTTACACTATCAGACAGCACTGTATTTGCCACAGATAAGGTTAATAACAGGAGTGGTAGATTTTGTCTGTCACACTGACATCCCTGGACATCAGGAGTTTGGAGTTACACTACCAGACAGCACTGTATTTGCCACATATAAGGTTAGTAACAGGAGCTGTAGAGTTTTTAGATGATTGCTCTTACACAACACTATCCATAGTGTATGTACAAACCTTAATAGAAGGCAGTGTGAAAATGGGCTGAAAAGGCACGGCACTGATACAAATCTATAATTAGAGTACCGGTAATGCATTTCTTTTAAAATTTGACGATAGGAAGGTGTAGAATTATACCTGGGTTGTTAGTTGATAGTTGGTGCCTCTACACATCCAACTAACTTCTGGTTCACCAGAAGAAATAGTACATTAATACATTACATAATTACAGTAAATGAAAATAGTTTTAGGTTTGATTGATGGTGTTTAACACCACTTTTAACAATATTTCAGTCATATCGTGGCGATCGGCACATAAATCAACAGGTTTCAATTCGGAAGAATCTATGATGTCCCTCTATTGAAAGCATTAATCATCAATCAATCAATCAATCAATCAATTTTTCTCTTGGTATACCAGTTTCTCAATCAATAAAACTGACCACTACGATATTACTGAAATATTGTTGAAAGTGGCATTAAACACTAAAACCCTAACCAATCAATCAATCATCAATCAATCAATCAATTAATCTATTTTCAGGTTCTATTCTATGGACAGATTATTGGTTGTATTGTAGCTGATACCAGAGAGATAGCTAGTTCTGCTGTACACCTAGTCAAGATCACATATGAAGATTTAGAGGCTGTTTATACCATTGACGTAATACACATACTGGTTTTTTTTTATCTTTGTTTTCAATATCTAATCCAATTGTATTAATATAGATTCTCCTTCAGTTGCCCATGTGGGTTACGATATTTGTCCACTCAAGAGAGTTAAATTAAAAAATTTTAATTTAACTCTCGAGAGTGAAGAAATATTGTAACCCACATGAGAAACTGAAGGAGAATTTGATTCTCCCATTATTTAACACAAACTTTATTTCAAAAGCCGTCAAACGAGTCAAATGTGGGGAAAGGCACGAGACATTTTAATCCTCTAGAGGATTACAGATTTTTCCACCACTGGTTCAGCGGGGTTAAAATGACGTCATAATGGGAGAATAGATTATCTGCCATTATTGTCTCATGCCTTTCCCCGCATGTTGTCAAATCGGTATTTGGCTAGAAAAATAAATAAAGTTTGTGTTAAATAATGGGAGAAACAATTAGTCCCTATTGTTTAGAGCCACTCCCACCAAACCTCACCTATAGGTGATGATATCAGTATAATTACTGGTAACTTACACATGTTTCCTTTGATCTCACTGACTGATATTGTCAGAGTTTCAAAGGACTGACTCAATGAGTTTTCTGGCATAAATTAAACTAAAAGTTCCTATAAACGTACCAAATTTATATTTCAAGTTAACTAATGATATGACTTATCCAAGTTCCTGATAACCAAGTTTAACTAATTTGTTGAAGATAGGTTTTCTAATATATCTAATATTTATTGTATAAATTGACTGTTTATTGTAGCGTGGGGGACATATTTAAACTGTATTAAATAATCGTTAGACTCCACCATTCAGGGATTTCAGTAGTTTGAAATTTAGTTGATTGCCATTTTTTTTTAGCTCATTACAATTGTAATTTCAGGAAGCCATTGAGAAGAACTCGTTGTATGAAAATAATATCTCTTTTGACGAGGGAGACATAGATAAAGCTATGAGTGAGGCTGCTGTTGTTGTTAGTGGGGAGGTAGAGACTCATGCACAAGAACACCTCTATCTAGAACCACATACAGCCCTAGCTATACCTAAGATAGAACAGAGGGAGATGGATATATATTCATCCACACAATCTATCAATGAAATGCAGGTAAAAATACAGTATTTTTTCATGTTCTGAGTATTGGGGTTAGGATTATTATTTTGTTATGGTGTTTAATGCCACTTTCAACAATATTTCAGTTATATTGTGGCGGCCAGTTTTATTGGTAAAGTAAACCGGAGTACCCAGAGAAAACCACTGACCTGTCACAAATCACTGACAATCTTTATCACATAATGTTGTATCGAGTACACCTCGCCTGAGGGGGATTCAAACTCTAAATATTAATGTTGATAGGCATTGATTGCATAGGTAGCTATAAATCCATCTACCATACAATCATGACCACGAAGGCCCCTCAGACTATTGGGATTACCGTATCATTGTTTGTGTAATAACATGGCAGAGATATTCCTTAGATTTAATGTATGTCACAAATATTTGTCACGTGATGTCAGAGACTGACTTTTATTGATTTATTGTTGTTTAACATCTAGTGAGCAGGCCATGCAGTCATAAAGCTTCTCTCAATACTTTAGAAAATGATTTTTGTAATCCGAGTATGTAAAAATCAAAATCTAGCATTTTAATTGGTTCAATTTGCCATCTCTGACAGACTCAAACTGTTTTATGACGACAAACCCAGTATATCAGCTATGTGAACAAGAGTGCAAACAAAAATATGTCAGGACAAATGGTGGCACTGAGATGGGACAATGGATTGATGTTCTGATTGCCACAGGTTAAGTAGAGAACCTATATAGATAGGATTGTATAATGTAGCAGTTGTCCCTTTCAAACAGCCTGTACTCTACACAAGAGAAATTAGGTCCCATTTCTTGACACCAGTGTTGCAAATATAAAGTGTATGGTGCTCATTTAATAGTGGAATTCCTCAAATTTGACAATATCATATGAAAAAAGAGAATACAATTTTTTTTTGTTAGCCAGCTAATTACTTTCAGATTAGATTATATTATAACATTTATCGACTGATAGAGTTGAAGGCCCAGGTGGCTCATTGAGTTAGGTAGTTGGATTGCCTAACAACTCATACAAGCCTATCACCAATAGTGGGTTCGCGCCCGGCTTTGTAAATTACACAAAAGGGTGCACTCGACTCGCAGCTGCAAGTGATAAAGTTTACCAGTTGCTTGCCCATGATCGGTGGTTCTCTCTGGGTACTCCGGCTTCTTCCACCACTAAAACTGGTCTCCATGATATAGCTGACATATTGCTGAAAGTGGCATTAAAACACGAAAAATCAAATCAAATCAAATCTGATAGAGCCACTCCCACGAAAGCACACCACTCTAATTATCAGGTCAGATTTCAGATGCACTGAGATAGTAAACTTCTACTAAATTGTCTCCCTCAAGACAAGCCACCCCTCTTAGTACATTAGTACAGCCACTCTCTCCAAAGGCTCCTTCTTATTTGGCCAGATTTCAGATTCACTGAAATAGTAAACTTCTACTAGATTGTCCCCTTCCATACAAGCCCCTTCTTATAAAGCCCCCTTTTTCATTGCAGAAGGGGTGGTCTTATCAGAGAGGTACTAATGTACTTTAAATTCAATTCATTACCGAAGGGTGGTCTTATCAGAGAGGTACTAATGTACTTTAAATTCAATTCATTACAGAAGGGTGGTCTTATCAGAGAGGTACTAATGTACTTTAAATTCAATTCATTACCGAAGGGTGGTCTTATCAGAGAGGTACTAATGTACTTTAAATATTTATTAACAGTTATTGAGTGGCTCCAAAGTAAAGTCATCTTTGTTTAATTTTTAGGCTGAGGTTTCTAAAATGCTGAACATTCCACGAAACAGAATTAATGTAAGAGTGAGAAGATTGGGTAAGAATTTGTTAAATGCATAGAAGATTTAGGTTTTATATTGTTAAGGAGAATTTGAATATACCGAATATATCTGAATCTGTATATCGAAGAAGAACAGACAACACAATGACCAAAAGAAAAAGTACCAAATGACAAATAACGATTTACAATACATGTATAACACTAAAAATGTAGCAACACAAGGGTTAGGGTTCTGGTGTTTAACACCACTTGCAACAATATTTCAGTTACATCGTGACTGTCAGTTTTATTGTTGGAGGAAACCGGAGAAAACCACTGACCTAACAAACTTCATCACATAATGTTGTATCAAGTACACCTCACCATGAGCTGAATGCTAACACATTAGTAGATATAGGCACTGATTGCATAGGTATTCATCTGGAATATTTTTTTATACATTTCATATAAAAACAATTACATATACATGTATATTGTTATTTTCCAAAAGTTGTTTCTTAGTAGATTTTATGGACATTTTTCCGTTTCCAATTAGATTAATTTAAAGAGATTATTCTCATATTTTCATATGATTTTGTATTATTTTATTTATTAGAATTTATAATTAAACACAATTATAAATTTTCGATTTCACAATTTACTATGATGATATAGTTATATTTGTTCAATATAAATTAAATTTGTTGTTTAAATTATATTTAAGAAAATTGGAAATACGATTATATTAAAATTATAGGAAGAATGTCAATTAATCTTATTTTTGTTTTTAAAAATAAATATTTCATATTTATAGGTGGTGCATTTGGAGGTAAAGGTCTGGACTCAATATTTCCAACTGGAATAGCAGCCATTGCAGCATGGAAGTAGGTCAAGTATGGAAGAGTTGTCTTTCCTTGTATTTGTAGAAAAGTGTTGTGGTATCACCATTTAATTCCTCTGCCACTGAACCTTCGAAAGCAACACACTGTATTGTATGAAATTATAGAAAAAGAGGGGGGGGGAGTAAGCATTCCCTGATAGAGAAAACAGAGAATCTATTTTAAGCCGAATTGTGACAAAGTCATATTTGTTTAAATATTGTTGAAAGTGGTATTAAACACCATAACACTCCTTCCCTTTATTGGTTTTACAAACATGTATGAAGGACAAGCAGATGGATGGGTGATTGGCCTGCACAATTTGTTTCTAGACATTATCTTTACTTCCTTGCCTTTGACATTCATCAAACTTATACAGATCATGCCCATTGTGGAGGAGCCCGGGTGGCTCAATGAGTTAGGTAGTTGGATTACCTAACAACTCATACAAGCCTATCACCAATACAGCGTGGGTTTGTGCCCAGCTTTGTAAATTACAAAAAGGGTGCACTCGATTCGCGGCCGCAAGTGATAAAGTTTGCCAGTTGCTTGCCCATGGTCAGTGGTTCTCTCCGGGTACCCCAGCCTCTTCCACCACTAAAACTGGTCGCCATGATATAGCTGAAATATTGCTGAAAGTGGCATTAAAACACCAAAAATCAAAAATCAATCAGCCATTGTGGAGTAGAATTACAGGATTTGATGTTTGTCATTTTGACTCTGTTTCTATTAATTTTCTATTAGATTTTGGACAAAATTTGAAATGAATTTACATGATAAAAAATGATTATCAGTCAACTTTAATTATTGCTGTTAAAGAGCCTCCCTAGGAACCTCTGGATGGAATAGCTTGTACAAAATTTTAAATTCTGACATCATTTAATAATGTATGTTACTATTTATAGAACCAAGCGACCAGTAAGATGTGTTTGAACCTCTGGATGGAATAGCTTGTACAAAATTTTAAATTCTGACATCATTTAATAATGTATGTTACTATTTATAGAACCAAGTGACCAGTAAGATGTGTTTGAACCTCTGGATGGAATAGCTTGTACAAAATTTTAAATTCTGACATCATTTAATAATGTATGTTACTATTTATAGAACCAAGCGACCAGTAAGATGTGTTTGAACCTCTGGATGGAATAGCTTGTACAAAATTTTAAATTCTGACATCATTTAATAATGTATGTTACTATTTATAGAACCAAACGACCAGTAAGATGTGTTTTTGACCGAGCTACAGACATGAGAACAACAGGGAAGAGACACCCCATCAAGGCATTGTATAAGGTGAGATTCTGGGTGTGTTTGTATGGTAGTTAGAGTAATATCAACATGTACTTATGTAATAAGTACTTATTACCACCAAAGATTTGGAGCTGTCATGGTCGTAATCGTATGGTAGTGGGATTTATGACTACCTATACAATCGATGCCTATCACCACTAACGTTGTGAGTTCGAATCCTGCTCAGGTGAGGTGTACTTGATAAAACATATATGAAAAAGTTTGTCAGTGACTTGGTACAGGTTGGTGGTTTTCTCTGTGTACTCTGCTTTCCTCCACCAATAAAACTGACCGCCATGATATAACTGAATTGTTAAACACCAAATACCACCTAAAGCACCACAAAAGCTGTGAGTTTGTTCCAGATCATTTCTACGTGTACTAAGTAAAATTTGATGTGATAGAGATTTCTGGCATGTCAGTGGTTTTTCTTGGAAACTTCTGTTTCATCCACCAATACATTTGACGACCATGATAAAGATGAAATTTTGTTGAAAGTGACAATAAATATATACTAATATGTTTTGTTGTTTTTTTAGTGAATTGATATTTTAGAGCAAAATTGCATTGAAGGCGAAGTCTGAGATGTGAGATGCAATGAGAATTTCATTGCGAGCAAAAGATATCAATGATAGTATGTTTATAAAGGATTTGTCAAAAAGAACTTGATGACCTGATTTACGTCTTATCAAATAAACTGTCACGTCATTAACGCGGTCAGGAGTCACTCAAAGTTTATTCCATCATGTCAATTTACCAGTCAGATGTCATTCTAAACTTTAAAACATCATCCATTATTATATATTTAGATCATATCAATACACGATTGTACTGAATAAGCAATCAAATTGTTGAATGGTTCTCTTAATTATCTGTAAAGTTAGTAGTATTTTACTGTCTCAAATCTGAAACCTGGCTGAAATGGACTTATAAAAGGGAGACTACTGAATTTGTATATGTTATTTTTGTTGTAGGCTGATGTTACAAAAGAAGGGAAGTAACTTGTATATGTTATTTTTGTTTGTAGGCTGATGTTACAAAAGAAGGGAAGTAACTTGTATCTGTTATTTTTGTTTGTAGGCTGATGTTACAAAAGAAGGGAAGTAACTTGTATATGTTATTTTTGTTTGTAGGCTGATGTTACAAAAGAAGGGAAGTAACTTGTATCTGTTATTTTTGTTTGTAGGCTGATGTTACAAAAGAAGGGAAGCAATTTGTATCTGTTATTTTTGTTTGTAGGCTGATGTCACAAAAGAAGGGAAGTAACTTGTATATGTTATTTTTGTTTGTAGGCTGATGTTACAAAAGAAGGGAAGTAACTTGTATATGTTATTTTTGTTTGTAGGCTGATGTTACAAAAGAAGGGAAGTAACTTGTATCTGATATTTTTGTTGTAGGCTGGTGTTACAAAAGAAGGGAAGTAACTTGTATCTGATATTTTTGTTGTAGGCTGGTGTTACAAAAGAAGGGAAGTTACTTGGACTAGAATATACAATGTACTTGAATGCAGGTTGGAGCATGGGACTTAGCTACTGGGTAATGTTTATAGTGTAAACAAATGTTTTGTCAGTCAAATATATTTGTTATTGGGGCCATTACTTTGCAGTGAGTTCATTGGCATAATTATAATGATCATTATAGGGGGATAGACTACCTTAACGACATTAAGAAAAATTCTGAAGACATCTAGCCCCAGGTTACACTTCCGGTATAAAAAAATGGCCGAAAAGTGCATGTTATATCCTCTATCATATGAGAATTAATATGTACATTCAAAACAATATAAATTAAAGATATGTCATTGTTTTATTTAAGTTTCACAAAAATTAATCTTTCAGATGCACTTTAATTTTATGCAAAGTGGTAAACAGTTTTGATATCCGACCGTTTCATAGGCCTTGAAACTGGATAACCCATAGCAGGCATTCTATCGTAATCTGAAACAAGATAATGCAAGTATACCCAATCACATATAGCAATCTGAAACAGAAGTTAATACAAGAATACCCCATCCCATATAGCAATCTGAAACAGAAGATAATACAAGATTGATTGATTGATTGATTGATGTTTGACGTCCAGCGAGCAATTTTTCAGCTATATTCAGGATGAGAATAATTTAAGCGCCACGGGACTCGAAACAAGGAAATGTGATGGGTAGGTACGGAGAATTTTGCCAGTGCAACAGGTCTCCTATGGACCACTCATCATGAGCATAATGCTCATAATGAGCTGTTACACTGAGTTCTTTAACGTGCGAAGAGGGTGGCAATCTCTCAACATGGGACCTCAGTTTTATTTACGTCTCATCCGAAGGACGGGTTGGTTGTCAATTTATACATCCTGCACAACCGATGGACGTCCCTTCAAGCCGAAGAAGCTCTCGGTCCCATTTCTATACCCCCGGGGTTCCACGGGGTTGATATAAGAATACCCCATCCCATATAGCAATCTGCAGAAGAATATGATACAAGAATACCCCATCCCATATAGCAATCTGCAGCAGAAGATGATACTAAATGACCTTGCTCCCACAATTGCTGTTTTCAGCAGAAAATAATTAGGATAAACAACAAGACAGAAAATGCATATTCATGTACAGTGCTGTATTATAAGTCTGTGTGCCTAACGATTCCGAGGGTGACACCATTGTAAAGAAAATGTTTCTCCAAGTAAATTTGCTATTAAAAGAAAGATACATTATTCTTCTATTCATCTATGTAAAAATAAAGAACAATAACTAATAAAACGATTGGAAAAAATGTACATATCTATGATTTTTGTTGATGTTTTTTTACATGTTTTATAAGTCTGTGCATCACTGCCTTTATCAGATATGTAGGGCTTGGAATTAAAAAATGGGTGCGAAATGTCAGTGACATCCGATATTTGGTAGGTGGACGATGTTTATATTAGAAACAGGAGCGGAACCAATATTGGTGCACAGTCTTACTATATTTATCAGTAGTGTATAACAAAATACACCTGTATTAGGACATCCATGTAAAATTAATGCTGGACTCTGACCTGACTGATGGGTTTGAAAGTTTGTAGCAAAGTTTGGGAAATTATTATTTGCTTTCAAATGTCTGAAAAAGCTTGCTTTTGTTTAAAATAGAACCTGCTCAAATTTGTTGTGAACCAACGTAACAGTTTAGTAAGTTGGTAGCTAGATTAGCAATTTTTACCTATCAAATACAGTCAAACCTGTATTAAGAGGTCACCTGGGGGACAAAGAAAAGGTGGCCTTATAAGACAGGTGACCTCTTAAAAAAGGTTCAATTCATATGAAATTTTCTGTGACAGGATAAGATAAAAGGTGACAGCTTAATAGAGGTGACCGCATGGGCAGGTTTGACTGTATCTGAAAAACTTACTTTTATTTGAAAAAAAAGTTGGTCCCAAGCAGGTTCAGTTGAGACATACTTTATATTGTTTATTTTTGTTTGAAAGTCATGATACATATCTTTTTTTTTTTGCCGATCAAATTGAATAATATCTGTATAGTAGACAGAATTGACGTGACAATCAGAACATCGATACCTGACCCCTGACCTTACAGTAATGAATGATGAAGTTTTTTACTGATACACCAAAGTCATCCAATCAAATCACTGTATTGTCCGTTCCTATGGTACCGCAGGTTTTATAGTTCTGTGTATTATCAGTTATCTACGTGTCTACCCGTGGGCTTTGAGATTGTACCAACCTGAAGCACTTCTGTATAGCCTGAGGCGAAGCCGAAGATCGTACAGTAGTGCTGAACGGTGGTACAATCTCAATGCCCACACGTAGACACGTAGATTACGATTTTATCCCCAGTTTGAAAACAAAACCCGATTTTTAGTGGATTTTCTTGATATTTTTGTAACGTAATCATAACGTTTTTGGACTTGCGGAATAGCTTAGGTGAAAGTTTGTGTGCATTTTGACAAAGTGTTGGGAGATACCTTTGGTATAACCCTAGTTAACTAATTTTTAACGTTGTTTAGTCTTGTTTTGTTGTGATTTAGTTTGTTTTGTATTTGCCACGTTTTGTCACGTGGATAGCGTTACAATATTAATGACGTCACCAGAAATTGGTTCAAAAATTCTATTGATAAAATACAAATGTGTCATACACTTATAGTACGATAAAGCGAATGAAGAAATTCACATGATAACAATAATGCAAAATAATTTTAACATGTTTATATTCAAGCTTGATCATTTCTATGAAGACACAAATTTCAAATTATACCCCCACTCGTAGAGAGGGGGCTATATTGCAATCACCTTGTCCGTCCGTCCGTCCGTTCACACTTTCGTAACAGATATCTCAGCTTCTACTGGAAGAAATAATTTTATATTTGATGTATGGCTTTGGCATGGTGACTTGTA